>CM041791.1:83901901-83923723 GCA_023375725.1 Nephotettix cincticeps | reverse complement strand
GTAACACTAGTTTTACATAAAATAATCACCATAAGAGGTATACAAAAGTTGATATTTTACTGTTCCTCATTAAATTCCGCAACTTTTGGTAAAGTTGCAACCCAATTGCTTGATTGGTCGTATTAGTAAAGGACGTCAAAAGTTATAACAAATATTTTTGACCTCTATTTTTTTAGGAAAAACTTTGTTTTAAATAGAATTTTCTCAGCTATACTTCATTTTTACGCACAAAAAAGCAATGAAATCTCATTTAAATTTAATATTCTATCTATCTAATAAAGGTTTTGTCAAAATATTTGATGAATTTTGCATTCCAGAGGTAAAAAAGTACATTAGATACACAAACAAACTAAAAAAACACATTTTTAACCATAACTATGAAACAAATGGATTTAGGACCAATGTTTATATAACATTTTTTCCTTGTTTTAACCCAAGGAACAAATTTCTGAAGTTTGTCAGGGTTGCCGGGAAACACCCTGTATAACCAGCAAATAAAAAAAATCTGAAATACAAGCAATTTTATACAACTTTTCAAAAATACTACAAAATAGGACATTTTAATTGCTACTTCGGGTCTACCCATGCTCTAAATAGCTACTACCTCTATGGGTTAAATGATAGATTTTCTAATAACCTTTACCTTTTTAAATCCATATTTAACAACTGTGCAAATAAGGACTAATTTAGTTAAGCTGTTTATTATACTGCATCGTAAACCAGTAATAATAAACAATTACATCTAGTAATAATCTGTATTGTTGTCTTTTAGATAAATTAATAACTAATGCATGAAAAATAGATTACCTTGAATGTTGAGCATTTATATCTGCCAAAATTCTTAATACTTGAGGGCTGATGGGCAAGGCTGTGCTGTATTTCCCATTGCTATGAATGGAGCTCTTTGTTGCTAGGTTCATCCGGTTGAAGTACACAAACCGGTTGACAGTCTCTGCTGGGATCATTGATGAACTGGCTTGTGTGCTTGTGAAAGCAGACACTTCTGGAACCAGCTTTGTCAACCGAGGGCCAAGGAACGTATCCCATTTACGGAACATTTCCATGGTCAGTTGTTCTGACTCTGGAGAAGAAATACGAGAAACATTCAATATTTGGTAGCATATAATTATAAACTATATTGATAAATAATACTAGCAGTACGTATAAAGATTCATTTGATGGGATTGACAATTTTAAGAAAATGTGATTATTTCCCCCAAGGTTTTTAAGAATAAAGTACGCCTATTTTCTATATTATTACTTTGCTCGATCATATTGTTTTTGGTATCAATAAAAAGAGGGGATTTAAAATTTTAAATCCATATATAACACTGGTTTTAGTATGTCAATAACCAATCGGGTTATTTCCTTACAACCTGGCGCTAGACGACAAATGTTATTAAGACACTAGCCACTGTGTCAAACGTTTTTTTCCAATAGTGTATATAAAGTATATGTTTTATTTTTTGTAATTAAATTTTGAAATAAGTGGCTATACTGGATTATTTAGGTTAGGTGCATATATAGTGAAATTCTCCACTAAGTACTAAAACATTTTTTTATTTTAATTTTTTTATTCACCTCATTATAGTTTGATAATTTCTATTAGTAAGTGTTTTCCCAAGTTGTTTTTATATTCTGCATGTTATAAGGTTTAATTTGATATATTATGTCACAATTTTATCTTAAGAAATATTTGTTAGAATTTTCTAAATCCAAGTTTACACGATTGGAAAAACATTGTCACCATTTAAGGATAAAACACTTGCGACTGAGAGGGTTAAAGTTAATGGTTTTATGAGGAAATAAAATAAACGGTATCAATGGACTGACACATACGTTCTCCCTTAGGTAAATTTAAAAACGACTATCTGTAATAAAACTATCATATTCTTTAAAGTTTACTAAATATCATTTAATAATTTATTGTTCCAAAATGAAAATAACAAGAGAAAGAAAGTTAAATTAATTAGAATTGAATGAATGGGAACCCTACCCTCATGGAAATGCCAACCCTTTTTGAAAAAGTTTTGTTCGGTGAGGTGGGTGACCTTACGCTGCATACCAAGTTCCATGGAAAACGGTTCGGAAATAAGGAAAAAATTGTTTTTTAATATCCTCCGTAAGAATAACATGGGGCGCTCTCAGATAACATATTGCGTTTATCATGGATAGTAAATTTAACTTTTCTCTGGAATTGTTAGTCGTAGAGGAATAATTCAAAATACTAATTTTGTTTGGTTTTTTAAGGTAGTTTCAATAGTGGTAGTAAAATTTTACTTTACCTTTAATTTTAGCGGAAAACTTAAGAAATGGATTTTATGACATTAAAAAGCCCATATCTTTTTAACCATAATTTTTACAGAAAAGTGGCTGGTGTCATATTATTGAGTACTCTATGCACTATAAACTATTAAATTTTTCACATTTTTTAAAGGCCAATGCACACAGCAACTGACACACGAATGCAGACGGTCAGAGGAAAAATCTCTTACCATGTGATTAAATGTAAACATCTATATGCAGACATACGGACGGACGTCTGTGTGCGTTGCAACATCTGATAACATGGGGAGCGATTTTTCCTCCCACCGTCTGCATACGTACGTCTGTTGCTGTGTGTTGGCCTTAAGGGTTTTTAGGGCTAAAGTACCCTTAAAAATAAAATACCCCCGTCGCAGCAGATCTGCATACTCAGCGAATTTCCAAATCAATAATATAATAATAATAATATATGACAAGTTTTATAAAAATCTGTCCGTAAACATGAGAATTATTTGCCTATTCTCCATAAGATTAACATGGGAAAGAGTGTGCAGGTTTGCTGCTATGAGGAACACAGAAAGTAGGCATTTCTACCATAAACAAAATTTTTTAACATTTAAACCAACTTTCATCAACATCTGTCCAAAAATAAAGGAGTTTGCCTTTTCCCTATGATTAACATGGGAAAAGAGTATGCAGTTTTAATGTCATGATAAGCAAATAAACTTTGATTTTTAAGCATAAACGGGTGGGTATCAACAACATGAAGGTAAATATCAAGTTTAATTTAAAAATATTGATTGATATGGGAAATATTAATTTTTCCTTATCCTATAAGATTAACATTGAAGCCCCAAAATACAACGTACTGTGTTTAGATTTCTTTAATATCTCGGTAACCGTTGGAGATAGAAAAAACTTTAAGAAACTTAATTGTGCAGTTTTTTAAGCTAATTTTAATGGTGAAAGATAAAATTCGAAATTTTTTAAATTACATGGGAAAAATGCAAAAACCCCATTTTTGGGGTACGAAACCCCCCTAAACTACCCCTTTCGATTGACCGATATGTCTGGATTACGAACTCGTCCGATCAATTGTAGGAATACACGTTTATACCAAATTTGGCCCATTAACTTTAAAAATTTTTTACACGGTACAAAAAAGATTGGAATTTTAATTTCAAATCGAACGGTACTTTGGTGAACGAAATCTGTCCATGGATAAGCGAGAAAACACACTTTTAATGTTAGATTACAGGGCCCACACGCCACTGCGGTGCGGCCGTGGCGAAGAATTAATTGTTGTGCCAGCCGCTTTTTCGCCACGCCCGCGCCGCGGTGGTGCATGAGCTCTGTAAGCTAACTTTAAAAGTGCATTTTCTCACTTATCCGTGGTCGGATTTCGTTCACTAGAAAAACGTTCGGTTTGAAATTAAAATTGCAATCTTTTTTATTTATTTTCAAAACTTTATAAAGTTAATGGGGGTTTTGTTATTTAAATTAAGATTTTTAACTACCGCCATTTTGAAAATGTATTAGCAAACTAAATGATACTTTAATAATTTTTCCTCTTTCGCAAATCAACATTTTTGCAAAGTTTGGTTTCTGTATCTTAAATAGTTCTTGATTTATAAAGTGTTTTGTATAAAATACAAAATGGTGGCTAGCGGCTAAACAAAGGGTCTTTCGACATATGTTTAAAGGAAATTTTTTGTTTATTTTGATGAGTACTATCACCCCTTGAAGTTTGTCCCCGACTTTAATGAACACCCTGTATACATATATATATAAATTTTAACGACTATTGTTTTTGGTCTCTGGGCTCCTAAAGAAGAAAAAATAACATGGTCCCGGGCTTAAGTCTCGCCATGAGACCTACGGTAATAGCTTCTTCCCTATGGGAAATTCGCTATAAATGAAGATAAAAAACTTGAGATACAGTGAACCTCACACATAAGTTCACATGTAAATAATCTGAACAGGTTTTATACAAGCATACATACAGGTTGACACAATAAAGGCCAGAATAGTTTTCTGATTATTATAAAATTTGGTAGCGTGTTCCTTGCATCTTTATACATACCAAATTTCATCTAAATCGGACCAACGGTGTAAGCCGTGGCTCTGTACGAGGGGGTACCCAAAAGTAACCGGAATTACGCTGCCGAAGCCGTGGCCTGTGTGGTACGTATGTCTGCCGCTAGGTGCATGTAGCGCTGCTCATCCGGAGTTCATTGCCGATAGTGCCGTTGTAGGTGGACATGTTCGTCTGCAATGAGTTTTTTTGTGAACACTGTTTCGCCATTTCCTCGTTTTGGTGGACGTAAATTAACAGCGCGCTTAAGTTTTGTTTATTGTTAGGGAAAGGTGCTGCAGATGCCATTGTGATGTTGAAAACTGCTTACAAGGATGAAGATTTGGCTAAAACTCAAGTACGAGTTGTTTTCACGTTTTAAAAATGGCGAAATGTCAATTGTTGAACACCCCCGTGAAGGTCTGTCGACTGCCAAAACTGCCGAAAAATTTTTTGGATGACATTTTCTGTTGGCTGGACTGTTGCATGGTTCCAGGATCATAATCATAATTCGTGACCAGTAATGATCTTAGAAAAAAATCTGGATCAATTTAAAGGTGTTCTTTCATTGCTCGACAAATTCCACTCAACGTTCCTTTTGATGGTCAGTCAAAACTTGACAGGACAAACTTGGCAGCCACTCTTATCATTTTCAAATGTTTATTCGAAATTCGCTGGACAGAGCTCCAACTAATTCCAGATATCTCAGATAGCTCGTTAATGGTCCATCGTCGGCTACCCAAAGATTCATCTTTGTAAGCAATTTTCAACATCACAATGGCATCTGCAGCACATGTCCCTAACAAGAAACAAAACTTCAGAGCGCGCTGTTCATTTACGTCTGCCAAAACAACAAAAAATGAGGAAATGGCAAAAGTGTCCACAAAAAAACTCACTGCAGACGAACACGTCCACCCACGGCGACGGCACTAACCGCAATGAATTCCGGATGAGCTGCACTACACAAACGTAGAGGCTGACATACATACTACACAGGCCACGGCTTCGGCAGCGTAATTCTAGTTACTTTTGGGTACCCCCTCGTACTCATCCAGACATACGCACGTACACACACACACACACACTCAGACATCACGTCGAAACCCACTTTTTTTGATTAAGGGGCCCCAAAAAGAAAATTTTTACAAAAACAATTTCTTTATATACCTACTATGTATACGGGGAGAAAGTAAAAATTTATTTTTCTGAAATTTGTACACTTATGCCATTTTACAGACGTGTAGATGGTTTCATTAGCGATTTCCTAGGGAAAAGTGAGCTGTTCACATGACCTGCATGGTGTCAGTAATATGTCGGACCATTATAGAAGTTCATAACTCAACCCCCTGAACACGTTTTGGGCAGTCATTCAAAATGTTATGTATATAAGCATACATATGGATTTATACAATACCGGCCGGAATAATTGTCTGATTATTATAAAATTTGGTAGAGTTGTTCCTTGCTGTAATATTTTTGACAAGTTTGTTGGGAAACACAATCTGGCTCCATTAACTACACTTTTGAGGGGGTTTGTACCCCCAATAATTGGGTTTCAATTTATTTATCTATATATTTTTAAATCTAATTTTCCCTCTTGCCATTGTATTCAGCTCAAAAAACACACAATTTAGTATCTTGAATCATGACTCTTGGTCAATTGGTTACTGAGATATTCAAAATGTTATATGTGAGATATTCACAGTACATTGTGCATTGCTAATCTTATGGAGGATAACTAAAAATCAATAACTCACTTATTTACTAAAATATTCTACCTTAATTTGGTATGAAAGACCATCTAGCTAAGTTTTATCAATACATCCATAAAACTTCTGAATTTAATGTTTATTATGATTGGAAACTTACATATTCATCGTAAATGAATATGTATATGAATATGAATATGTATATGTCGTAAATGACGCCGACTATTCACTCGATACGAACTTTACATTTAACACTGTCACACACACGGACATTGTACGTTACGTCCAGGGTCTGCGAAGAGGGTCCGCGCCCGGCCATGATGGCATCCGGCCTTTGTTCTTAAGGAAAACATCATTACTTTATCTGCTCCTCTTTTAAATATCGTCAATCTTAGTTTAACATCTGGTATATTCCCACACGAGTTAAAATTGGCCAAAATTATTCCATTGCACAAGTCTAACGATTTCACAGACATGAATAACTATCGACCGATTTCTTTGTTAAGTGTGATTGCTAAGTTATTAGAGAAAATTGTTAAGGATCAACTTGTTTTCTACCTCCACCAGTGCAAAATTTTAAGTGAAAATCAGTATGGGTTTAGGCGTGACAAAAGCATATCCGATGCGTTATTTGATATTAATAAATGCATTAACGAGGCAATATGTAGTAATAAACGAAGTATGTTAGTATTCTTAGACTTAAAAAAAGCCTTTGACTCAGTGAACAGGAATCGATTGCTGCGGAAACTCGAGCTTGTCGGGGTTCGCGGCACCTCGCTCGCTTGGTTCAGCAGCTATCTTTCTGATCGGCTGCAGACTGTTTCACTCGACCAAGTGTCAAGTGATGTCTTGCCAGTGGAATATGGTGTAGTACAAGGTTCGAATCTTGGTCCTGTTCTATTCCTTATTTATATTAATAATATTTCTAAAATTCCGACACAGGGGAAATTAACTTTATTCGCTGATGATACTCTAATTTTTACCACCGGATCATCCTGGGAGGAGGTAAAAAATAAGGCAGAATCAGACCTTGAATTACTAAAAAATTGGCTTGACCAGAATGTTCTGTCTCTAAATATTTCTAAAACCAAATTCATGCCGATTTCATTACGCAAGAGAACCGAATACAATCTTGAAAACCTTACTATTCATGTCTGTGGAAGTCACTCAAATAACTCGTGTCTTTGTTGTAAAATTGGAAAAGTCGAGCCATACAAATATCTTGGTATTATTTTCGATTCTAAAATGAAGTGGTCTGTACATGTAGAATATCTGAATAATAAATTACGTAAATATATTTATGCATTTAGACAACTTAATGACGTTCTCGAAGTACAAGAAATTAAGATTGCATACTATGCGTATGTTCAATCATTGTTGTCTTTCGGAATTATTGCGTTTGGTGGCGCATACAAAACCATCTTGCAACCACTTTTTGTCGTACAGAAAACTATTCTTAAAGTTGCTTTTAAAAAACATCGTAGATATTCAACTGACGATCTATTTTTGGAATCAGGAATTTTGACGGGCTGGCAGTTATTTGTAAAATTTATTTTAGTACACATATACAAAAACTTTAATAATATTTTTGAAAAAACAACCCATTCGCACAACACACGATTCTCGCGAAATGTAGGTATAAACGTCCCATAAACATTAAAATCATTTTCACAAACAATTTGTTTTCACTTAACCCAAATCATTTACCGCAATTTGTGTGACAGATACAAATTAATCAACTTTCTATATTCACCATCGCTTTCCCTATTTAAGAAGCACGTTACGGAGTGTCTTGTGGGGCTGAGTTCAGAGGATACCGAGGCTGTTATCACGCTGGGCTGACCTGACCGTTGACCCTATACTTTACTTTACAACAACTGATACACCACCTTAAATGACTGACTAGTACACAAACACACATACAGCACTCTCTCCTCCTCACCCTTTTAGCCATTCACCTGGTAATAATAAATTAACTTGGGTTTTTTTTTAATTTATAATTTTAAATTGTTTTATTATATATCATTTTAGTCCAACATTTTTTAAATCAGTTCCATGGCAAATTAATTTGTTCCTCATTTTATTAATATTATTTTACGATATTCTATATCTCCCATTTTATTAATTTCAGCTTTTGTTGCAACCCGAGTCTATGCATAGGCCCTGCCTATGTATACTTTTTCCTTGTTTACTAAAGGTATTTTTTAATATTTCACTTTATTCTTTAGTCTTACAAGTACATACTTTTTTTTTATTTTTATGTATAAACTACCGTTATATTTAAGGTATGTAAAAATTGTATCATTACATGTATTAATTAATTATTGGGAAGTAAATAATTCATTCATTCATTCATTGCCCATGTAATTCTAACAGAGAGTAGATAAATTGTAATAACTCACTTAGTTATTGACATAATTTGATAAAATGTTGAATTTGTTTTTACTTTGTGAACAACCTAATATAAACACATTACCAGGTAAAACAACCCTTATTGCAGCAAATCTACATACTCAGTACGATTTGATTATTATGATAGAAATAATATAAGTTCTATGAAAATTGCTCTACTCACGCCAGCGTGCTGCATGCGATCACATTTTATTTTAAAAGTAATCCATAGTATTATTTTCAAAAAATGTATGTACACACACATAAACAAAAATGTTTTAATGAGTCTTTTGAACACCATACCTGGAATAAACAAACTGATGAAACAGCTGCCTAAGCTATATACCACCATGTGATACATTCCTGGAAGTGATTTAGTCTGATTTAGAAACACTTTAGGCACCTTTCCAATACTGTTGTTATTGCTATGTACATTCTCTGGTCCTGTAATGAACCTGCAATTTAATACTATTTAATAAAAAGCATGGACCAACACATATTTAAATTATATAGGTTACTCAACTGGGCAAAAATATAACAATGTATTTTAAGAACCAGTGTTTACAATCTCACAAATTTGTCTTTAAAAGTTGAGTCTAATAATTACACCTTTTGATCTAATGTGTGTGACTTTTCACTTTTAGAATAGATGGACTGATCACAAACTGAATATTAGTTTTTTGGATCTGTACCGTTAATTTAACACCACTACTTTGTTGGCTGATTCCGTTAGTTCACCACCAATTGCGATATTGCTTAGCGATAACAAGACCACACAGCCCATCAGCCCAGCGGCCATTCTGATTGACGAGACACAACAATGAACTTCTTGTGTCTCACATATGAATGTAGAAATAAGGAGAGTGCAGTGGGTTTTTTTTCAAACAAAAGGGATTTTGCATAATCCAAGATTGTGAGGAAACAATAATTGAATGGTTATTGATGTTTTTTTATCTCGTTAATAATATTTTATACCATCAATGACCAACCTAACTTAACTCCGCAGAGTCCTGTATGTTGGCGACCAATACACGTTGTGTTACATCATAGTAAACAGGATATTGCCGACATACAGCGCTCTGCGGAGTTAAGTCACGTTGGTTATTGATATTATAAATATTATTAACGGGATAAAATTATCCTTAAAACCTATTCTATTAAATATACTTTAAGTGTAAATAGTATTAGTGGTGAATAAATGGAATCCTAAGGTAAAAATCTAGTAGTGGTGAATTAATTGAAAAGATCCAATTTTTCTGTTGTTGAGTGCGCCTTCAAAAGCCGGACTACCCGACTACTATGTGTGTCACGCCGTTTGCATCCTGGCCCTGAAGGAGTAAACTAATGTTGATTTCTGAGTTATTGGTGTTATCATGTACTTGAAGCCTCGTGCCAATATATTTTTCATTGCCTACTTTATCATGTCGCTGCACTGCATTGTCTTACTTGCCTATGATGGTAAGTGAGACTGTGAGAACTGGGGGTGGTTCTCGATAGTAGCCTTACACTTTCTGACCACATCACACAAGTAGTCCTATGGCTATGGGTAGATTGCGAGGTTTTTATAGGTACTGATCCATCCTGCCTGAAGCTGTCAAGCTATGGCTTGATGAATTGTTGGTGCTGTAAGTAGTTAATTACTGCATTCCTGTGTACGGCAACAGTATTACTCGGGAGGAGATGGCTCGACTTCAGCGGCTGCAGAACGCCACTGTGCCCTTTGTGTACGGAGTACCCCTGCGATAGCGCATTTCGCCCTTTCGTTCTGCTACTGGGCTGTGTACGGCTGAGACAATGTGCAGGTTAAAACATGCAGCCTCATTCGCTGGGTGATGACTTTTCGAGACAGAATACCTGGTGGATAGAGTGTGGCACTGTGTAGCACCCGACAGGACAACTTAATACATTTTCCTAAATTCAACTTAGAGATGGGTAGGAGAGGTTCTTCATATTTTGGACCAAAAATGAACATAAAAGAATTAATGTGCTGCTGAAACATATGTACTTATATACCATTATAAAACGCTAAATATTGTGTATTTTTTTATTTTAATTGTATATACTGAATGTGCCAATTTCTTTTTTGTAAAGAAGTAACATACAAGTGATACGAATTACTCTGTAAAACAGTGATTGTACTGAGAGACGCTCTTAATAAAAGGATTTTTATTTATTTATTCAATAGTTTTATCTGAGCTAATTTTTAGCTAAACATGGTCTTGGTAATCTGGAACTTGGTGTTCGTCATCACTGTAATTAATATGACCCTCTGACATTGTTGGATTTGACGCTGTTTACATATGGAGACGCTGAGGTGAGTAAATGCCATAATTATAATACTTATGTAGTTTCTTCGCCTATGTCTGGGAGCAAAAATTGAAAAGTTGAATGAGTATTACCGATTTATATAACATTGAAAATAATGAACTTTTCTATAGTTTGCCTATAGACCTAAGGTTTTGCACTAAATTAAGTATTTTTTACCTAAAGAAGTACAGTGCAACTTGGTTATTGCGGCCTCGGCCATAACGTCAACTCGGATATAACGTAATTTATTTTTAGGTTCCGCCAAACTAAAGGTATTTACTTAGGTCATACCTTGGATGTATCGTCAGTAAATTCTAAAACCTCGTATATAACGTTAAGAAAATCGGGCCGAGATGAAGGCAACGTATAGCTAAAGAGAGAGAGTTCGGTCGGTGGTGCAACATGAAGGCCAAGGCTATTGTACCCCAGCTAGATACCCCATTATATTTTTAGAAACGGTATTTTATTGCTGTCTTACCGCTAACCACCCCAACCCCCTCCCACTATCCCATATCCGCTGTCGCCGTCATCAAGGCCAGTGTCAGTGACTCATGTCGCGTCAAAGCACTGTGATACCTACCTGTGGTGTAATTACCTACAGTTCGTGCAGCTATCTTTAGTTCAGTGTACGTCTTTTACAGTTTGTTTTTCGTTATTTTAATTTACGAATACAGTATTGAAAAATAATGGCAAGTGTTAAGAGAAAGGTTTTTCCGATTAAAGAAAAAGTGAGAGATTTAAGAGCGTGTGAGGAATGTGACGTAAGATAGCAGACGTGTGTTTGGACTTGTTTTTTTAAAAATCAAACCAACAGTTGAATTCACCAAGCCGAACTTCATTTCAATATTTTTAAACTCAATTTTTTATACAGTATAGAGTAGTTCAGTCAGTTATAAACATTAACTTTTATGTGTATTTCAAATTACCTTCATTAGAAGTGTTAATTTCATGTAAAAAATGTGTTTTTCTATTTTTCCTCGGTTTTAAATTAAAATTATGAATCTTCTTTTATAGTGTCACTCTGATATAGCGTCATTAATTGTGTGGTCCCTTCAATGACGTTATAACCAAGTTCCACTGTAATTTTCATTAATGACTATAACAATTTATATTCTAATAATCAGTCTGTCATCCAGAGACATGTGTTAATTGCTTAAAATATGTTAATATATGTATTTTTAAATTACAACATGTGCTCTTATGTAACTGAAGATTTCACGTTGTGATCTGCACCGATGTGTTGATTCCTTTATTAAATAAATGTTTAAGTATTTTAAGTAAAGTAATTGAAACGTTTAATGGTTGAATATATCTTTGGAATAAGTCTATCTTCCCTTTATAATAATTGTATTATCTCATAATTTACGTCTTACTGTTCAACTTGTCGAACCAATATATGGATTATCTGTAAGAAAATCCATTTCACATTCTCCCTGAAGAAGACTCCTGACCAGTGCACTCTCCCTTGAAGTATCCCATCCCGTGGATCAGACCACTGCCCTAGCCCCACCCCAAGATCGGTACATCGCGGAAGTGAGCAGTCAAGAGAGTGTAGAATGACTTAACTTGACTTAATCCCGTTGACTTCTCCTGGAGCATAGGGCCTTGAGTGTTCCTATCCACCTCACTTTGTTGGCTGCCTCCCTCTTTATCCCCTCCCATGTCTTTCCTCTCTCCTTCAACTTCTCTAACAACGTCCTTTTCCCTGTTTTCCTGGTTCTTCTGACCTTTCTGCCCCTGTAGGGATTCAATTCCAGTGCATCTTTCACCACATAACCATATCCCTTCCGTAGGGTGTGCCCTACCATCTCCATCTTCTTTTGGTTTGTTTGGCGCCATTGTTCTTAATTTGTAAAGGCTTTAGGCCACTCTATTTTCAATTTTCTTCTCAGGCACTTAATCACACAGGATTGTAGCTTGCTTACTATCCCCCTACTCAGTTTCCAGCTTTCGCAGCCACAAAGCAACACACTCTTCACGTTTGAACTGTAGATCCTTGATTTGCTTTTAGTTAAAAAACTGTTTGACCTCCAGATTTTATTTAGGACGCTGAAATCACCAAAGGCTATTCTCCTCCCCACATCATTCTTCGTTCCCCAATTCATATCAAGAGCAGAACCTAAATACAGAAAATCTTAAACTTTTTGAGCCTCGCCATTTACCCTCATGCACTTGGCCTTCCTTTTGTTTATCTTAAGATCTACCTTCAAAGTATCTTCATTTAGTTTTTCTGTTTTTTGCTGTAGCTGCTGCCTTGTTGCAGATATCACGCAATCTGAAAACTCCAGGTCCTCAAACGGCTCAAAAACTTTCCAATCCCTATTCTTCCTTTGATGCTTTCTCTGATTACATGATCAACTATAATCAAGAACAAGGTACATGACAATGAGCAACCAGACAATGACCATTCCTGCTTCATACCACCATTACATTCAAACCCGTCCAAAGTCATGATACAGCACCCTTATGATGTTCAATGTCTTCTCAGGTGTACCATACTCCCGCAGAAGACTCCATAATACACCACAATTTGCACTGTCGAATGCCTTCTCATGGTCGATGAGTGTAGAATTGTTTTCCCATATTTTGGTGTGAGTGGGCCGCCTTAATGATTGAGGACCCCAATGGATGGTGGTTTTTCCCTTTGGTTTTCTGTAATCTGATAGTAAGGCCTTGTCTCGGATTTCATTATTTCTAAGTTATACTCTGTCAGAGCCAAGTATTTGTGCCAGGTGCCCAAATGTTTGGAATTTTCTTAAGTTTGATTTTCAGCATGTTTGTCAAGAACGAGTTTTCATTGATGTAAATGTTTATGTCATTCCCTAAGCTAGAGCTTTAAAATCTAGAATACACCCTCAAAAACTACTGTTTGTCTGGAATTTTGCGGTGGAAGGTACCCCAAGCAATGTTTTCGAGCCTAAATAAATAGATTACTTGTATAACATTTTTATTTATTAAACTAAAAAGTTTCAGTATCGATATTACATACTAATGAACTTAACAAAATGTAAAATATTGTAGTTGACTCTACCTTGTGAGTAATGTTTCAAGCAACCAAAAACCATGTTTGTCAATTATTAGGAGTAACTATTATACGAATCATACCTTCCATAACTGCTAAGTGGAGTATTCTGTAATAAGCTGCTATAGAGTTTTGGATCATTTATATTTGGGAGTAGACTGTAGACTAGATGATGATAAACCACTTGCATATCTTCTGGTTCTAAGCCACTCCTTTAACAGACAAAAAAAGAGTGATGATTTTGTCTCCACCGCTAATTTTACCCACACATCTTACAAATTACCATTAAAGGAAATTCAAGTAACTGGAAAGATAACAGTAAACTTTTTATAGTTAAACAGTTACTGGTCTTCAGAGGTGTCAAAGTTAGTTAGTTAATGAAATGGCAACCTGTCCAGGACCAGATATTTTAAGCCAAGTATGAATGAGAGATAAGTGTAAGAAGATTATGGCGCGATCTTGTGACTAACTAAGGCTGACATGTTCCTTAGACAGGAACTGTTAATTAATAGCCCAACTTAATTAATGGCATATTTAATGTTAATTAATGGCATATCTCAGGGACCTACAGTTTAACGTGAAGTCCAAACCACTGCCTCTGAATTACGAACTGGTTTAATTATGAGGATGGTCTTTCCGGATTAACATAGTATTCAATAGTGCGGACGTTAATCCACACAAGAGAACACTACACCCATGGACCATTTCTCACAATTATCCACAATTTGTGCCCATCTAGCACGTGTTCGTTGTACGAGGACTGTCAATAAGTTGGCGAACTGGTCCGATACGGTGGCTGCTACATGGATTGGGGTGGGTTTCACAACCCCGAGTTGATTTGAAAATCATACAATAATGGAAGTTCATAACCCCTAGGATTCACAACCCCAAGTATGTTACAAAAATCAACTGTTTCACAACACAGAGTATGTTATAAAAATCAACTGTTTCACAACCCAAAGTAAGAGACTGAGTACAGTCCGCTCTAGAAGTTAGTCCACACTAAAAGCTAGTCGGCTGCTGCAAGCCTGAGAAGTGCAGTATTATATGCTTTGTAAGCACTCCCTGCCGCATTTCCATGTAAATGACATGATTGATCTAATAACTTACTATATACTGTTGTAATATATTATAGAGATTGAATTGTCCATGGATACTTGTTAAAATTATAGGGAATAGTGAATAAAAATAATTGTATGCTCCAAAGTAGAGTGTGATTGTTTTTTTAGAGCAAAATTGTTATTTTCGTAAAAAATAATTTTTTCTTCCCTGTAATATAACTTATGTATATGAAAAACTCCTATGTAAAACACAATATGCAGCCTACTAGACAAAACCATAGACTAGAAATTATATACATGTATTTATTGTGCATGAAAGTTAAACCATTTTGCCTATCTATATATAAACTTTTAAATATATATAATTTTTTGGCTCAAAATTCTAATTTTTATATTTCATTTTTACCCTTCTGCTTATAACAATGGTAATTGATACAACATAGCATTATGATCATATTTGATACAATACGTTTTTTACTAAAACTATATATTACTAGATATACTTTCAATGCAAATACTAATTTTTAAAATTTTTATAAGAAAGCTTGAAAACATAAATACCCCCGTCGCAGCAGACCTGCGTACTCAGCGAATTTCCAAATCAATAATATTATAATAATAATAATATATGACAAGTTTGGTCAAAATCTGTCGATAAACATGAGAATTATTTGCCTATTCTCCAAAAGATTAAAATGGGAAAGAGTGGGTAGGTTTGCTGCTGTGAGGAACACTGAAAGTAGCCATTTATACCATCAAAAATTTTATTTTTAACATTTATACCAACTTTTATCAAAATATGTCCATAAATAAAGGAGTTTGCCTAATCTCCATATGATTAACATGGGAAAAGAGTATGCAGGTTTGCTGCCATGTTAAACGCATAAACTATGATTTTTTAGCAGAAATGTATGGATCCCAACCACATGAAGCTAAATATCAAGTTTCATCCAAAAATATTAGATAATAAGTGAAAAATTTATTTTCCTAATCCTCCTTAAGTTTAACATTGGAGCCTTAAAATACAACGTACTGTGTTTAGATTTTTTAATATCTCGGTAACCGTTGGAGATAGAGAAAAACTTTAAAGAACTTAATTGTGTAGTTTTTTAAGCTGATTCCAATGGTGGAATATAAAATTAGACATTTTTAAAAATTACATGTGAAAAACGCAAAAACCCCCATTTTGGGGTACAAAACCCCCCCAAACTACCCGATCCCATTGACCGATATGTCTGGTTTACGAACTCGTCCGAGCATTTGTAGGAATACACGTCTCTACCAAATTTGGTCTCGATCGGACCATTTTTACGAGAGTTACCGTGTTCACGGACACACACACATATATAGTATATATATATATAAATTTTAACGACTATTGTTTCTGGTCTCTGGGCACCTAAAGAAGAAAAAATAACATGGTCCCGGGCTTAAGTCTTGCCATGAGACCTACGGTAATAGCTTCTTCCCTATGGGAAATTCGCTAAAAACACAGTAACCATTTTCATGTCACTAAGAGATCTATGCTTAACCCTAGAAGTGGCAAGCTTTTTACTCTTAACTGTAACATAAAAATAATTACTAATATCTTCTTTAAATATCAAAGTTTAAACAAAAAAAGCTTAAAACATGCCCCCCCACTTATAACCACTAACCACAAAAGCAAAACAGGTGTCCACTGCAATCCCAATTAAGCCTACAAATGCCGTCAACTTCCACCCAAGCCGGTCACCGTTTATTTAAGGTGGGCCCTCCACTCCGCTATACCAGACATTTGCAAGCCAAATTGGGATTGCTCATGGTCGGGATTCGAACCCTAGCACTTCCGAATGGCTAGAACGTTACGCTCGTCAGCGTAGCGCCTTAGCCGCCTCGGCCATCAGTGCCTAGGAGAAGATAGCGGTTATAGACCTGCCCGGTGGCAGGCTCGTGTACTACGAGAGCAGTTTCGGTTGTTGGCCCCTGAGGGAAACACGGTCGCGTAGGCGATAGTGTCTAACAAGTCCACTAAACTGATGACAGATGCCTCCACCTGCCAATTCTTATTGAATATGTAAATGCGTCGTAAATTACGACATTGCCATTTCTAGGGTTAAAGAACCATGATATGAAAAAAGTAGTGTTAAGAACATAAACTCACCGGAAACTGACTTATTAGTTTTTATTTTTTATAATAATATTTTAAATATGAATTGTTTTTAAAACAGAAAATAACCATTTAAATACCCCCATCACAGCAAATCTGGGTACTCAGCAAATTTCCAAATCAATAATATGCATGGTAATATTACAAATAATTACATACTATATTTGGAAACACTTTAATACTTCTTACAAAATGAAATAAATATTTTCTCATGTATTATCTACAGCATAGAAAAGGTAACAACTATAAATTGTAATAAATCTTCATCACATGTTTGAAAATATCACATTCTTGATTAAGTGGTCAAGAATGACCATTTAGTCTTGACTTTTATATATATGACAAAGTGGTTTACATTCATAATGCTATTCTTTATGTTATATTTTATTTCCAGTTCACTTTGAGGTTATCAAAGTATCTTTTGCATGCACGGAGTTAAGACCGTCCATTTGATCCCTCTCCCATAATTTTACGCCAAAGCTAAAGTACACAACTTTTTGGAGAAATGTTCCCTTACGGAATTATGTAGGAAAGGATGGATTAAGCAGGTTTGCTGCCATAAGGAACACAAAACATATTAAATATTGCATTTTTAACATTGATAAATTTGAGTTTTATCAGTTAAAGCTATATGACAAGTTTTATCAATTATCAGTCGATAAATAAAAGAGTTAGCCTATTCTCGATAAGATTGACATATGAAAGAGTATGCAGGTTTGCTGCTCTGAGTAACACTGAATGTAGGCATTTTTAACATAACATTATCATTTTTACCATTACCAAGTTTATCAACATCTGTCTATAAATAAAGAAGTTTTTTGTTTGGTAAAAGAGTATGCTGGTTAGCTGCCATAATACACATACACTATTATTTTAAGCATAAACTAGCAGTAAGCCTGTCCTTTGTACGGATTGTAGGATTCAGATTAATGAAGAAAGATTATCATACCAAAATGTAAACCTGAAATCCTAAACAAATCAATAAAAATAAAATAAATCGATGCTTTATTATTTAGCATTACTTTACAATTAAATAGATTAGAACATTTATACAATTATTATAATTAGTTATACGTTAAAATAACTTTTTTATATAGTATGATTTCGAAATGGGTTTAAAATCAATGACCAATATGAACTAACTAATATTGATTTGACAGCTAATAGTTTTTATTTTCTATTAAATCTTCCAACTAGAAAGACAGCTGATTATTACCAGTAGGTTATTCATTGAAAACTGAATCAAAATGCGAGTAATATCGCGTAAAAGTGGGTTTTGAAATGATCGTTATTTACCTTTCATAGGTCGGCGGACACTTTTAAGCCTTTAAAAACCTTCTCTGGAATGTAGAGAATGTATTAAATAGGTTTAATTGTTATCAGTTCTCCCGTTTTTTCGGAGAAGACGGCGTAAAATGCTTCCTGGAGCGTTACAGACAAACAGACAAAAATTGAGATAAGACCGGTTTCAGCTTCTCTAATGCACGAAAAGTAACAATAACTAAAAAATTAGTAATTCTGAGCAATGTAAAACTCTAATTTTATTTATATAGATGGATAGATGTCAAACACATGAAGCTATAAACCAAGTTTCATAAAAAAATAAATGGTATCAATGGACTGACACATACTTTCTCCCTTAAGTAAATTTAAAAAAGACAATCTGTAAAAATTGAATATTCTTCAGAGTTTATCTAAATATCATTTAACACTTTGACGCCTAGACCCTTAATACACATCCGTGCACAGCTGCCTGGGGGTTTTTAGCTTAAATGTAAAAATTCCTGATCGAGCATGAGATGTCAAATACCAAGCACATTATATATTTTTTTAAAGGGAAAGAAATAAGGTTTCTGAAAATATAAACATTTAAATTGTTTACTTACTTGTAAAGTGTTCACAATCCCTTGAAAAATGTATAAAAAATCAATAAAAAAAATAGCTCCCACCAAACATCATCACTTGTTTTCACACTTATTTTATCGATTAAATGCCAAATACCAATCATATTATATATTTTTTTAAAGGGGAAGAAATAAGCTTTCTGAAAATATAAACATTTAAATTGTTTACTTACTTGTAAAAGTGTTGGCAATCACTTGAAACATGTATAAAAAGTCAATAAAACAAAAAAAACTACCACCAAACATCATCACTTGTAACCACACTTATTTTATCAAGGAAAGGCAGTAAAGAAATTTAAATATATATATTGAAAGTGTAAAAAGAAAATAAAACTTAGTAATATAAGTATTTATAATGGCTATTTACAGGAATGGTTATTTATCACTGTAGATAAATTTGCAAAATCATTGCGAAAATAAAAACTTCAAGAAAAACTCCCATTTACTGCAAATAGTTTGCTTTGGTGTGATACAGTTTGAAGCAGCTTGGTACACAAAGAGCCACTGCACAATCTTCACACCACCAAGTGGTCTCTTTTCTGCCAGCCTTGCCAGTCTCTGATTTAGTCTTTTCGGAGCAAACCTTGCACACTCGGGTTGGCTGAGCCTTCTTCTCAGTTGCAGGAATCTTGTCTGGGAAATGTCTTCCTCCAAAAACATACAAGACAATTAGGAATATTTAGTTAGGCTATAAATATAGTATATTAGATTCATTTATAGCATAAATTAGGAAATTTGTTTAGTGATATGAATAAAAGAAAAATCTGACTACATACTATATTGACCTAAATGTATACCTATATTTGTACTTTAATAAATATGAAAATATTACACTTACCAATCAGTCTGTTTGAATGAAGATCAACTGATGAGCTTTCTCTTGCTAGTTGGCCCCCCTTTTCACCTAAGGCTTTGCCAATTGCTATGATAAATTGGTATAAATGGCATTTCTTGCGGAGATGAGCAGGTCTTGTTTCCCTGTATAGGATGAAAGCGTTGGACATAGATATCATAAACAGATGAAAGAATAGCTTCTTCCACCACTTCATCTGTTTCCTCTTGAATGGGTAATAGGCTACAATCTGGTCAGACCTATCCACCCCAGTCTTGTTCTTGTTATAGTCTACAATTACATCAGGTTTAGCTTTCAAAACAGGTCCTTCCCTTGAGCGTACTGTCACATTTGAAGATGTCATTTTGTGGGCAGTAGACAATGCAAGGACATCTCTTTTGTCTTTCCATTTCAAGCATAAAAGTTGGTTCCTTCTCATGAAAGATGTTTCATCTTTTTTTAGTTTTTTCATTACAACAGTTTTTGGTAACGTCTTTCTATTCCGCATGCAAGTTCCAACTGCTTTTGTTTTATTTTCCCATAGATAGTCAAAAACCACTGGTGAGGAGTAAAATCTGTCCATAAAAATGGTATGCCCTTTTCCTAAATAATCACATAATAATCTGCCAAAAAAGGTTGTGATCGAGCTGTCCTCTGTTTTTCCAGTGTACACCTCTAGCTTCAGAACATATCCAGTAGTGGAGTCACAAACTATGTACAATTTGATACCGTATTTATCAGGCTTATTTTTATTGTAGACTCTAAATCTTACTCGTCCCCTGAAACCACAAGTACCCTCATCTACAGTCAAGTTTTCATAGGGATAGAATGATTTCTTGAACTCTAAGAGAAGATGGTTTATGTATGGGCTAAGTTTGTGTAATGGATCATGGCCCGGTTGATTGTATGGAATAGCGGTACTGTTGTCATTGATATGGAAATTGGATAAAATTGCTAAAAAATCGGTCTCTGGGCATTACAGAAGCAGCATAAACAGATGAAATGAACTTGTCTTTTGACCAATAGTCATGTATTGTGAACTTTTTCACAACACTCATATGAAGTACAATGGAGAAAAAGAGGTACACTTCATGCAATTTGACAGTTGTCCATTTACCCCAAATACTATTTTTCTTCAGATTATTTGTTTTTCTCAGTTTGTCAATGACTGACTTAGCATATCTATTGGTTTCAGTTTTGAACAATGCAATCAGAGTTTGAGGAAAAAATAAAGAAAAAATATCAAATGGAGTTGATGTTTCATCAAGCGGAATTTTAATCCCGCTTATTTCCTCAAAAACTGGTATTTCTGGCTGAATGTCATTTTCTGACCAACCTAAATCAATATCAGAGGGTACCTGGGAACTCCTTTTCCTCTTAGGCCTATTAGCCTCACATCTAGTAGCAATAGGCCTAGGCCTAGCTGAGCTGGTAGAAGGCTGGGGGTCATCGATGTCATCATACTCTTCATCCTCTACATCACTCACTACTTGACTTTCCATGAAATCAGGATCGTTCACCGTATTGTCCACATATTCCCCATCAGAATCAGAATCCAAAATTGGATCGTTTATGTTTTCATTCAGTTCATCAATAAATGAAAGGTTCACAGAGCCTACATCAGTTTCATCGTCCGAGTCCAACAACATATCTCGAATAGCATCACTACCTAAATCGCCTCCAGCCATTATGTGGGTATTACAAACAATCACTAAAACATTACAAATAAAACTAAATAACTATAACATAACAATAATAACGAAAAACAACTAAACACAAGTTGTAAACAACGCACCGTAACCTCAAACGCAGGAGATGCTAACCAAAGTAAACCGCTGTCTGCTCGCAGCCATCTGGCGATTGCAACACTTTACAAAAAATAATTCTTTACTTCGTAAAATCTACTCCAGCTGGCCCAAAGTCAAAGACATTTAAAGTTAGATAACTGATGTAACAAACGATATTACCGAAACCGGATAAAACGGCCACATTGCGTTGCTATGGAATTAAATACGGCAGGCCGAGCTATACTCGGGCGTCGGCACTTGGGGCAAACAAGCTAGCCCGACCTATACTCGGGCTCCGGCGTCAAAGTGTTAATAATTTATTAT
>CM041791.1:83856330-83901801 GCA_023375725.1 Nephotettix cincticeps | reverse complement strand
CATACGGGTGGTGTCATATTATTTAGCACTCAGTGCACAATACACTATCAAATTTTAATCGTAATTGTTAGAGCTGTTTTTGAGAAATTGGAATTTTTCACATTTTTTAAGGGTTTTTAGGGGAGAACTACCCTTAAAACTCAAAAATGTAAAAAAATTTAAAAAACGCCTGAAGATACAGTGAATAAGAAGATACATTAGGCTGAAACCTGAAACCGAATCGGTACGTTTTTCCCATGTGAATAAAGTGGTCAGCAATTTTTGCACATCTGGTTTTTGCTCAGTCCAAAATGACCCTTATTCATATCCAATCTATTACTTGATATTGTACAACAACACTAAACAAAATGCACTGCACAGGGTTCACAAGACCTAGCGTGCAGCAGTTCATGCCCCTGTGGCTCTGCGCCGCAGCTCAGCGACTGACACTGTCGCTCAACTGCCACACCCCAACATGACTTGACTACTAAATCACTGACATTAATCCATGATCTACTCTGAAAGCCTAGCCACTTAACATACAGCCAAACACATTTTCGTTTAATTACCTTCTCTACTAAATAAATGTCCTTATATTTCATCTTTAATAATTCTTCCTTATAAAATCCACCACCAATTATATTACCACTATCATTTTTCAATATATATGTAATAGGTCTTGTCTTTTACACTTCTGCTATTTTAAAAAACTCACCCGTCCAATTGGGTGTATAAACCTTACTAAACACAAATGTTTATATTTTGAAGTCCTGACAACATTTCTTACTTTAAGTTTTGGTTTTTCGTACAATTGACTCAACCTCCTATGTATAGCCTTTGAATTTTTTTCATTCAAAGTATTTTGTTTCATACCTATTTTTCTTTGTACTCGATTATTATATTCTTCAATCAATTTTGGAAGCATGTCCAGCCATTTATAGGTCCCTTGAGCGGAAAACTCTCAAAATAACCAATTCTTTAGTTTTTATCGTTCGTTATTAAATAGTTTTGCAATTACAGCTTTAGTAGTTGAAAATGAGTGATAGTGATTATTATTTAACTCTTTCATAAGGCTTTAAAAATATTTATTGCAAAATTCTTTACTGTTATCAGATTGAACATACTTGACACCAGCGGGAAGAATGGATTTTATCGCCTCTGTTACTACCGGTCCAGTTTTATTCTTAACAGGTACTGCATAAGCTTTTTTAGAAAAAGTATCTATTAAAATAAAAATATAATTGTATCTAGAGTTTTATCTTGAGCAAGACTGCATATCAATTAAATAAATCTGTACAGTTTCATTAATACCAACTAATTTAAAATGCCTCCTTAGAGAGTTCTTCCTACTGGTTTATGCATCTCGTATGCAATTCCTCTAATTAAAAAAATTAAAATCACTATCTGTGGTTATTATTACATTACCTGATGCACTAACTAATATACCATCACTTTCTCTAATATACACATTTCTCTCTTGAAAGTAAGGAATACCATCTAATGTCCTTAGTCCACTATGGTGTACTGTCGAATCAGCAACCAATAATATAGGAAATGTTAAATCACCGCATTTAAAAACCCCTTCATCAAGAATAACAGCTTGAGATAATGTTGCACAATCAGATGGTGAAACACCATCCTTAAAGAAACTCATTCTCTCATGTTTTGCGTCAAAGTTTTTATGTTTACTATCATAACATATAACCTGATTCTTAATCACAATGTTATGAGCCTCACCGGCACACCTGACTTCAGTAATACGAGCAAATGAAGCATTAAAATTACGTGTTTTATCTCTGTATAGGAATTGATGTAGAGTTGGACAATCATTATAATCCTGACCGACTTTTATATTTACGATTCTTGCACGATTACTATCCCATTTACCATCTTTCTGCTCCATAGATTTGTATTTTTTATTATCTTATACAAACTCATCACCTTGTCTAGTTAGGGAATGTTTCCTAAAAACGAGTTTTCACTATGCCGAGTAAGGCTAAAAATTCTGTAAATATCAGAAATTCACTACGCCAATTTTTCCCAAAACCGAGTTTTCACTACGCCGAGTAAGGCTAAAAATTCTATAAATATCAAAAATTCACTACGCCAAGGTTTCCCAAAACCGAGTTTTCACTACGCCGAGTAAGGCTAAAAATTCTATAAATATCAAAAATTCACTACGCCGAGGTTTCCCAAAACCGAGTTTTCACTACGCCAAGTAAGGCTAAAAATTCTATAAATATCAAAAATTCACTACGCCGTGGTTTCACAAAACCGAGTAAGGGGCTGAGTACCGTCCGCTCAACAAGTGACTGTAGAAGCCCGTGTAGCGTGCAGTATTACGTGCTTTGCAGGTACTCGCTGTCCAATTGTTTAATGAACATAACGCATGACACATAATTTATATTAAAGATTTAATAATAAATAGTTTATAGCTTAAAGTTTATATTTTAGTTAATAAAAATAAGTTGATAATAGTTAATACATTTTGTTAATAAAATATGGTATGTCATAAAAATGGCAACCATAGTTTTCATGTACGAGATCTCATTTCACAATCTATTAACTATTGCGAGTTTTGAGCTTGGTTTAATAAATAAAAAATTATAATATTGCGAATTAAAATAATGTTTAAAGCTTTATGATTCTTTAAAACCATAAGATCCAAAAAATGTATTAAATACAAATCAACTTGTTATTATTTTTATTATTTCTTATTGTTATTATAACTTATTACAGCTTGTTATTGTGATAAGTTATATTTGTTGCAGGCAAGAAAAAATTGAATTGTTCTAAATTCAATTTAAATTTTATAGCTCTCTAAGCAGATTTACTTCCCTGTGGGAAATGGGTTAGATTTTGGATATGTCTGAAGGGAATGTTTTCAGTTTATCTAAACAGCTGTTCTTATTTTTTTATTTTAAAAATTCAATACAATAGCTCTTGTAGTTTCTATGGAAACCTGTTACATATTTTCCATCTTAAATTACCAACACCCCCCCCATCAGAGCTAAGACATATCCATGACAAAAGTCGTTCTATTTTTTTTCTTTCTAATTTTTGTTTGATTACCTTCTCTACCAAATAAATGTCCTTATAATTCTTCCTTATAAAATCCACCTCTGAAACTTTTCAAAAATTTAAATTCTCCGCTGTCTATATAAATCCCACACATACATAGGAACCTCATCCCTTCTGCGATGGCCACCTTCACGGTGTGAAATCAGTGTCAGGGAGTTAGTTACACATTTTGATTATAACTTAATTAGTTAAAACTTAGCTATAAAAATCACTTAAATCACAGTACTTACCAAATAAGTTTATTGTTGTGAAGAAATGATGTGA
Source organism: Nephotettix cincticeps (assembly GCA_023375725.1). NCBI lineage: Eukaryota > Metazoa > Arthropoda > Insecta > Hemiptera > Cicadellidae > Nephotettix > Nephotettix cincticeps. Next base: position 83,898,477 of record CM041791.1, on the reverse strand, counting down.
ATTCAACCACAGGAAATGAGGCCTCTAAAAGATTTATAAAACACTGTACATGAAGGAAAGTCTTTTTATCAAGTGGTAGGAATTGTACACCTTGAAATATGTCCATGATATCACAGTTTTGTAGACTAACACTTGTTAGATACTGGAAAAAATAAAAATAAAATGTCACTAAGTAGTAATCACACATTAGTACATTAGTAATTACAATAAATGTAGCTTCCAAAGGTTTTATCTAAACAGTCCCTGTTCAAATCTTGTACTTAAAAATTTAATTAATCAAATCAAAACAATCAAATTAATCAAAACAAAATGTTGGAACAACAAAATTAGCAAACAAAATCTCCAAGGAAACATTACTTTTTACTCAGTAGGAGACTAGAGGAGAACATAACCTAACCAGCAGAATATTTCTTGTGAGGGAATGAATGTCTCGGATTGCTACAACTCCACAATTACATAAATTATTGAAAACCATTATTGGAAATAATAAACTCATTACAGTGGAACTTCAATTTAACGAATTTTAAGGAACTAGAGTATTCTTAAAAACGAGGTTCGTTAAATTGCTGTAAAATTCTGCCGAAATTCATAGTATAGGGGTTAGTTATAACCTCCAAATAAAGAATAAGGACTTATCCAACCTCGATTTTGAAGTAGATTTTTACGCATTTTTATGTGTTGTTAAATGTGTTTTATTGTATGTTTATACATACGTTATTACGTTTTTGTCATGGCATTGTTTAAGCTATAACATGATAGCGGTTTCCAAGTCCTGTAATTCGGGTCGTTTAACCTTTTTACACTGACCAGAAAGTCCTCTTTCATCTTCATATTTATTTGTATTTTTGACGATTGTTCCAAGAGTAGTTGGTGTTTTGTCAAATTCCTTGTCCACTGTCAGAAATGTCCACTTTCTTCTTATGTGGGTTTTCTTATAGGGGTTTTAATACTTTACGTTTTAATTCGACACCGAGAGCCTTTCTACTACTTCTTTCCGCTATGACCCACCTACACGAAAAAAACTCACCTACTTGTCAATCACACTCTAAAAACTGCTACAATATGTACCACGCTCTTAACACTGATAAATGTGCACCTTCTGCGAATATTAAGGGCGGAAGGAGGAAAAATAAAAACTTTAAAGTCTAGACTTGCTCGAGTTATGGCCGAGATAAGTATAAACTTTGTAATACAGAGGTCTGAATGTGTTGTATAGAGGTTATGTTCGTTATGTAGGGGTTTCTTACTTTGGATATTCGTTATACAGGGGTCAAAAAATTACTAACAAACACAATAAATATTTGTAATGTAGAGGGTTTTATATGTATCTTGTTCGTCACAAAGGAGTAACTTTTCTACTGAGTTATATAACGTTTTCAAGGGGATTGAAAAATAATACGTTATACTGGGTAATTCATTACACTGAGGTTCGTTATAGAGAGGTCCCACTATAATTATAAGCTACATCTCAAGTCAATACTGAAAACCTTTAAGAAAAACAATAAATGCAACATTCATCATGTCCTAAAATTTTTAACCTGTTGAGGAGTAACGACAAATGGGCTCATTTGAGTACACCCGTCATGTGAAGTGTGTTCCCCTGTGAGGATCCACATCATATGACGGGATGACGGATATTTGATATTTCTTAAAATATTACTAATAAATTAAATATTTATAATATTTTATTACACCTGAAAATATTTGAGTATAATAATATTATTTAAAAAACGAATAATTTAGAACTGATACGTAATTTACTAGGAATGGTAAATTATGTTTATCAGGTTGGTATCGTCAATGTTTCTCAAGAATTGGCTTAGCGCCAATGTTATGGCGTGTGCGCTACTTAGTGTTCAACTGATCTTCTATCTGTTAGGTTATCCCAGTGATTTTTGTTGCCGTTTAGCTATTGACTTCTTTGTAATGGCCAGTAATGGGTGATTACCGCTATACCCGCATTATTGTTTTGAAATATATCACACCCAAAACACGTTCTAAGAGTTTTTAATAATATGAAAAATGATTAAATGAGTTTGTAATATACTTTTTTATCCATTTATTGTAGTAATAAATTATATTTAAAGAAATCCATAATTTTTTTTCTTACTCCCGGAGGCACTGTTTGTGGCAATACACCTACTCTACGTGGCACTGCTATTAGCCATGTCACATGACGGGCATACTCGTCAACAGGTTAAAATTCTAACATAAATAACAAATTCATAAAACCACATAGTAATTTTATAAGAGTCTGCTTTGTGTATTTAACAATTCCTTAACTAACTAATAATGCAAAAATATGCAATAAAATAAGTTACTGACCATAGCAGAGGTTTCCCAAGTTTGTACGTCCCATCACATAAAAATGTATGCATACTAATAGTTAAGTATACACATCTTAGTATCAAGCACAGTTCAGAGAAAAGGGTCACTGACAAGGCCAGATAATTTAATTTAATTTTAAATCTGTTCTTATAACCCATTTCTATTTTATTTCTTTCTTCCTCCTATCCAACTTCACATATTTTAAGTACCCTATACAAGCCATCGGAATCCTTCAATCTAGTATTCATTTCAAATCTCCTGCCATACCCCACCTCAACTCAGGACAATTGAGAAGTCAGCAGCCAGAACATAACTTCACTGACCTGTTCTCCAAGATGGCTACTGTGTAACAGCAACAGGTATTTGGTGCTTTGCATTTCCTACTTCCAAGTTTCGCTAATGTTAACCCACACTTTACCTAATTCAAACCCCGCTACTACAGTAAAAGTGCTATTTACCGTGTTGAAAAACATGTCTAATTTTTGTTTGAGATTGCTGGTATCCCCACCACTTGATTTGAGAGTGTTTGTGAATGTGTTATTGAACAACCTGTACATCTGGTAAGCCTGTTTGACAACAGCCAGACAAACACAATCCTGAACTTCTTCCCCGTGGTATGATATCCCCTCCATCGTCTTCTCCATTGGCACATTAACAGTCTGAAATTTTAAAAAATGCAGTCATTCCATTAAAGATTGAACTACACTCTAAAAGAAAAATTTATATATTCACATATATATATTGCTTGGATTGCGTTTATTAAATGATAATTCAAACATTCTCATTCTCAATTTAAACCAAAAACTGTGTCAGTCGTTTGGCAATTTTTCAACAAATATATACAATACTAAAAATTCCACAATCTAGGGCTACTTTTTGTAATATGATAAACATAACAATTAGTTCCCTTTTTTTTATCCTTTATTAGCAACGTATTACCTAACCTCAGGTTAGGTGAAAACATTGATAGTATTTAAACCCAGATTTTAGGTATTTATGTTCACTATTACAAGTTATACACACGGTCAGTTCGGTGTGAACACTTCAAACTGACACACCAAAATGACCATAAGTATGCAAAATGGATGCACGATTTCTTCATTTTGATGTGATACAACAAACTAACGGCAGTCCAAAGTGAGTGTGTGTACGGTTGCTCACTTCAGTTGGTCACATCAGTCATCTGCGTATGCACATAGATGCCGTTTGAATAGTGAAATTGTGCTTGTGTCAGTCATCATATTGTCATCTGTGTGTGGCAATTTGACTACACAATTATACAGGGTGTTTCACCTAAAGTGAACAGATAGCTAACTTTTGTACTATGCATATGACAGCAAACTTCTTATGGGGGACAACCCTTTATTTTTGTAAAGGAGTTTAAAATTAATTTCAAGTCCAAAAAATATGGCCGACAACTTGTAAATTTCTTATAAAACACCCTATACCTTATATCCAATACCTTATACCTTACCTTATAACCTTATTATAACCTTACCGCTTACCTTATAACTTTATTATACCTTATACCTTATATCCTTATGACAGGATTTTCGTCATATTTGTTTATGGTATTTCTGGATAGAACAGCTAATTTGAAGAAGTTTTTACTTTTAATAATAAATATTAGAGCATTTAAAATTCCCCTGAACAAGATAAATCATAAGAAAGAGATAACAACGATCAAGAATAGCACAAGCCAACAGATATCACCCCTCACTAATAGATGAATTAGGTAAAAAATGTATTAAGAAAAATGAGAAATGAAGACCGGATTAGAAGCCAAACAACACTACAAAATGTAGGTGAAGCAGCCAATAAATTTGCAGATTTCAATTATACAGGGGAAAAACTCAAAGAATTGCAAATAAATTTAAGAAGTATGGAGTTTCAATAGCATTTAGGACGCAGAACACAATGGATGTAATACTACACACAAAGATTGAAAACACCGATAAATTCAACCAACCAGGAATATACAAAATTGGATGCAGAGACTGTCATAACATCTACATAGGCCAGACAATTCAATTTATAAAAATTAAAATCAATTTTAATTTTCAATTTTATATAAAGACTAGCTGACCCGGCGAACTTCGTAACGCCTGACAGTAAATACATGTTAACTTTAAGTTTGGCCATGTTCTGAAGTCGAATAGCAATACGGCTTTATTGTGAAAGGTTGTATATCCTGGGTCGCGGCATAGAGAATAACAATACTGAAACGATAATTAATAACATTCCTATAAAACAAATAAATCTGAGTGGATTAATTCACAATTTTCAAATCGAACCCAAATCCAAACCAAACCTAACTGTAATACGGCTTTTATAGGAAAGATATACAACAGCTGATTATTATAATAAACGTAATAATATAAACATTTTAATTATCATATAAACACATGACTTTAATTAATCAGACGGAAATTAAAAATTTAAATACATAATCCCCTAAAACCGTTAACTATTAACGTGGTGATTAAAGCTGTTCATTTTTTACAGTACCCATTTACTTCATAGTTTAACATTAATGAATGTTTTGTTTGGTTTTGTTTGGTTGTACCTCCATACACACAAACTCCATAAGATATATGGGATTGCACATGGACATAAAAAACATTTTTTAGGACTGTCAAATTACAAAGATAATACAATCTTTTCAAGGCATAAATTCCTGAGTTTAATTCTGCTAAAAGATGGTCGAAATGCATGTCCCAACTAAGTTGTTTATCAATATAGATTCCCAAAAAATTGGATTTATGTATCTTTTCCACTACATTATCGCCAATAAAAATATTAAAATCATTATTGTTTCGGCTTTGTTTTGTAGTAAAGTGAATGTTATAAATTTTCTGCGAGTTTAATATTAGATTGTTTGAAGGAAAAATTCTTGAAGTTTACCTAACTCTATGAATGAATTTATTTCCATGTCCAAGCTAGTCTTTGCAGACATAATAAGATTAGAGTCATCTGCATATAGTATAAGTTGATTCTTTAGGTCTTTAAGTTTACTCAGACAATTTGGCATATCCCTAATGTAGCAAATAAATAATAAAGGTCCAAGTATTGACCCTTGTGGTATGCCGTGCCTGATAGGTTGTGAGTTTGATTGATATTTTATAACTTGATTTCCTTCCGTTTTAGATATTTCTACATATTGACTTCTATTTTTAAGGTAACTTTCAAACCAATTTAGACATGAGTTTTTGACACCTACTAATTTATCAATAATTTTGCTATGAGATAAGCTGTCAAAGGATTTAGACAGATTCATAAAAATTTCGGTTACTATATTTTTTTCATTCATTGTTTCTATTTAATGATTCAACAAAAGTGATTAGAGCGGTATTGACAGATTTGTCTTGTCTTGTTGTTCCGTGTTGTTCTGGGCAGAAAATATTATTATTACTCAAATGTTTTACCAATCTTAAATACATAGCTTTTTCAAAAATGTTTGATATCGAAGGTAAAATAGAAATAGGACGATAATTTTTAATTTCTGTATCATCGCCCTTTTTCAAAACTAGTACCACTTTTGAAATTTTGAGTTGTTCTGGAAAAATTCCTGAAATGAACGAATTTTTAATGAAACGAACGTTAAAGGTGTAAATGAGTTGACTGTAGTGGATCCCTTACAAACTTTATTACTTTAACTGGTACCCCATCATAGCCACTAGACCACTTATTTTTGAGTGAGTCAAAAATGGTAACTAACTAGCTCTTTTTCTTCCATTTATGGACATCTAAAATTTTGAATATGATTATCAGAATTATTATCATTATCATGACAACCACCCTGTGCTGGTGTCATGTCTTTTACCATATTACCTATTATAGTTACAAAATAGATTGTTAAAACTATTGACTACTTCCCTGGGATTTGTAATTTCACCACTGTCTGACTTTAAAACATAATCATTCCTATTCACACTGGTATTCTTTTGTGTTTCTTTATTTATGATTTCCCAAGTCACTTTACTTATATTTTTAGAGTTTTTAAATTTATTGTCATAATGGTTCTCTTTAGAATTTAATAAATTGAGTTTATACTGTAAATTTTTTTCTTTAAATTCTGCTTTTAGGTGTTCTGAACCAAAATTTGTCACGCAAGTTTATTACGTTCAATAAAATTGTTTTTTCTTCTTTTAATTCCCGTGTAAACCAATTGTTAGTGTTTTTGGTGATTTTTTCTGAACAACCGGAAATGATAAGTCAAAGTAGTAGTAGAATATATTTTGCAACATGTTATAATTGTCTTTAATTCGCGAGTTATAGAGTGATATCTAGCTTTCATTCGCCAAGAGGGATTTAAACAATATCATATTATAAACAGAAAAACTTCTTCCCCGAAATTGAAAGCTTAGAGCATTTATTCTTTTAGGTAATAATAATAGTTCAATTACTTGCCTATTGTGATCAGATAAAGCAGTTATTACACCCTAAACTTTTATTTTCATAAAGAAACTTTATGAAAATTTGTTAAAACATTATCGATGCAGGTTTTAGAGGTATCTGTGACTCGAGTTGGAAAGTCTATCAAATAATCCATATCATGCCGTGTAAGAATATTTTTTAACTACTTTGATTCAGGTGATACAACAAGAAAATTTATGTTAAGATCACCCACTATAATTAGGTATTTATTTTTACTTAACATAATTTCAGTAAGAGAATTCAAACTAATTAAAAACTCTGAACTATACAATTGTGGCGTTCTATATACTCCCACCAAAGTAAAGCTGATGCTATTTGACTTGAAAGTACACTAAAACCTTTTTTATCCTTCACTCGCTTATTCGAAATGGTTCCAAGAGAAGAAAAATGTTGCTGGAAAGTACAGCCTGATTTGCGTGAACCTAACTGGCGTGTTTTCGGCAGGCACTGCATCGCGAATTTAGCAGGCACTGCACGGCGTTTTTGTGCCAGCATTGCGCGGCTTTTTGGCCTATACTGCATGGCGATTTGGCCGGTACTGCGTGGCGTTTTTGGCCGACCGTTCACAATACTGTTGGTCGAAAAAATTAAACTGTGTATAAACACTATAATCAAAGACACGCAACCGTAATGCAGTCCCGTATTACGGGTACGGATATAGAAAAACTGAAGGAGTCTATTTGGATTTTTCTTCCAAAATTCGGTAAAACGTTTTATCCGAAAATTCGTTTATCGGAAATGTACCTGGTCCCATCAAAACCGGATAAACGAGGTTTTAGTGTACAACAAAAACATTCAAGCAATTTATCCCCACATAGCGCTTAGCTCTCATCAGAAATCAGCTGCTTCCCCTTCAAACTCTCTTTGTATAAGATTGCAGAACCCCCTCCTGTTGTTGTGCTACGAGAATACTGGGTGATCAGAGAATAATTTTTAAGATTAAAACGTTCTAATTCAGTTTTATTCATTTTATGTTCAGTTAAAATAATTATATGTGGATCTAAATCTGTTAAAATAATTTCTAATTGTTCGATACGAGTAGACAAATTTTGAATATTCTGGTAAAATAATCTGAGATTTGAACTGGTTTTATTTATCTCGGGTCTGATTCGTAAATTATTTGAGAGTTTAAAGGGTAATCATCCAATGGAATGGCGTCAAAGGGTTCATCAGCCGCATATTCCCTCACAGATAGTTGGTTGACCTGCATTGTTTCGCTGTAATTGACATCAGATGGGTGTGGTCCTGGAGCTGTCAGGCTGGTTACAGTTGTGCTGCCGGTGTAAAGGAATTTATTTAGTTGGTTTTGGTTTTCGGACGAGACCATTGGTGAAGTTGACTTCGTTTTGCTCTAGATTTAGTATTTCATTCTATTCTTGAATTCAACATGACTTAAGCCGTTATTTAAGACTCTGTAACTTTTTTTGTTCGTAAACAATTATTTTGATTTTGCATTTGGTAATTTTTTGGAACTCCAAAATTTGGTTTGTGAAATACTCAACAGGTGGTACCCCATCCCTGACACAGTCCATTGCTGAGCACACCAGCTGTTGTTATCCTTTTTTCTTGAAATTTTCAGTTAACTCCTGAAATGCTGTGTCATTATCATGTTTACAGGATTTAGTAAAGTACCGTGGCTTGGTGATTAAGCTGTAGTCACCAGCCCCACCGTCCACCTCTAGAAAGGCCAGGTGGTTTGAGAGACAATCAGATGTTGAGGGTCTACCAAACTGCTGCCGGAATGTCACTGCCACACTCGCTGACATGTGCCTGTGATCTTGAAGATCTGCTGATATGGCGTGTGAAAAAGCTGTATTTTTGTTGTTCTTCAAATCTTTTATCATTTGAACCATGTGTTCATCCAAGACTTCTATGTCGGTATTCTCTGAGAATTCTTTACATTCATTAGCTTTCCTTTTTTGTGTGGTTTCCTTTTTTTTATTACTGATAGTTCTTCTAACACATTTAAAATTAGTCAAACAAGTTTGTTTTCCCCACTAAGATTAATATGGAGTCTTTGCCTTGTAAAGTGGGATCTGTTTAAGATATCTAAATCCATCAAATGTACTTTTGCATTCATATTTTTGAAATCCCGGTATTTAACAAATTTTGTCTTGGATTTTGATTATTTAATCCAGCACATTGGCACGGTAGCAACGTCCTGTAATCCAGCTACTTGGAGGTCACGAATTGTGGATAGTTGTGAGCGATGGTCAGTGGGGTAGAGTTCTCTTGTATGGATAAACATCCGCACAGTTGAGTACTATGTTAATCGGCGAATACCATTCTCATAATTAGACTAATTTGTAATTCAGAGGGTGTGGTTTGGATTCCACGTTAAACTGTAGGTCCATTAATTGCCCTCGGCTGTTGGGCTATTAATTAACAGTCCTGTCTAAGGAACATGTCAACCTTTGTACTGACTAAGGCTGACATGTTCCTACAAGACTACAAGATCGTGTCACAATCATCTTACACTCAATCCTCATTCATACTTGGCTTAAAATACCTACCTTGTAGTATGGTCGCCATTTCAATAATCTAATCTAATCTTATTTGCTGCTGTAAGAAACATTAATTTGGGGGTTTTATGGATGTATTATAAAATTTGACTGAATAGACTTGATAGATAGATAAAAAGAAATAGACAAGATAAGACTTCAGGCCTTCCACATCACTCTTTGTTCTGAAAGTTATTTCAGCCAATTTTTTTATATTAGGATTTTTTTCTTCAGTAATAATCTACACACTCCAATAACCAAAACGCCATACACTTAAAAAAGTTCCTGATAAATTTGTATCGGTTTACAGTCAGAAATCTTTTTGCAGCATGTATCTCACAGTTAGCGGCATTTTTAATTAACACATAAATTTTAAACTGCCACAGTAATTCAACGGAGTACAGTGTGAACCTCTGACTAGCAAGATTAGATGCCGACTGAGTTGTTTAACACCCTGACACCAAGATGGCCGGACTAGCCCCATCCCTAGCAGACACAGACGAAAATGTAATCTACTTTCTGGATAGCCCTCGTACACAAATAAATTTTAAGGAAATGTCCCTAGAATTTAACAGAATAAAACTGAAACTAGAACTCTTAGAAACTAAAGCTACAAACTAATACCATATTTTTTAGATACTAAGTATTAAGTAATTATGTATCAGGTTATTCATATTCTGGTTAAAAAATGTTAAGTATTAATCATAGGGATTTCTAATGTTATTATTTTTTCATTTATAGCAAAACCTAATAAAGTTATAATCCTTATAAAGACTATATTTAAAATATAATGATTTTTGATTGATTTTTTGCATAATGAATGTAGAGAGTTTCTTGAAATTAACTTTGGTTTTATCTGCAACTCTCTAATCAGGTACTTACCCCTACAAATTTTTAATCAAACAGGTTAGCGTTTTAATTTTCAGTACCCACCATAACCAAGTAGAAGTTGGATTCTGGTGTATAATAGTAATGCCTTGTTTTCTCCGTATGAAGGCTCTCACAAGATTCTGTTGTATTAAAAGTTCTGAAACAACACAAGTATGTGTAAAAATATATAAAATAGATATGCCAGTCACTACTCAATATTAGAAAAAGGAGCTTTTATATTTCAAATTAATTATTCAAGCTGAGATTTGTCTTCACATCAAGGAAGAGAGTTTATAGAAAAGTGTATAATATTTGAGCAAGTCAAGTCAAAGGAATTGTCTGTCGAGGAACTGGGAATGCAAAGACTAGATATCTTTGGAGTTTTATATCCCTCTAGAAACAGAATCAAGGAAAACAATTAGAACTAAATACACGTTGGACAATTCACTATCTAATCCCTGGAATTTGTTACTCCAGTTTTTTTTATATAACACTTTCAAATAAGTTTTAGCAAATTTCTCATTGGAAAGATGCGATACTGTAGGTCTCATGAAAAGACCTAATCCAAGGAATGTTACTTTTTGGTTTTGAGGTGCCTAAAGACAAAAGACAATAGTCATTGAAATATATGTACACTATATATAGTTATTTAATTTATTTGTTCAAAATAAATAAAAAATAAAAATGAAAAGTTTTGCGAATTTTTGTTTAATACAAATACAAAACGTTTTCAGGCAATGAAGAGAGATGAATGAATAAGACTAACAGTGACTTCAAATATTTTGAAGTGTGATTATTCGACAGTGATTGCTGTCCAAAAATCACAGGTCAAATCATATGTCACTGAGTTTCAAAGTGAGGGATGAAGTTTTGAAGAGAAATTATGGTGGGTTGTGACGACTGAGCCCTGCGGTTCATGTGATTATATGATCATTTGATTTAACATTTTAAATTATTATTTTTGTTTATGTTCTTTCGAAAAATACATTTCAATTTGTTTTTCAATCGATAAAGTGAGTTTTTCTTTTGTATGTTTTTCATATTAATCACAACAAATATTACAATACAAGTAAGTGAAATTAATATATTTTCAACATTGGCCATCAGGCCTGGTCCTCCACCGCATTACCCAACAAATTATATGCAATCTTACGTAAGTGAAGCAATATCTGCAAAATTATGTCAAAAATATGTAGGAACTTTAGTGGTTAAAAGGAAGATTGGCACGAATGTGTACACACTAGCTGATGAAGTTGGTAAAAATGTTAGTGAATGGTGTGTGGAGGATTTGCAAGCTTTTGTACGGAGCTGTATCTAATTCTCACAAGCATGAAGCCCCTGTTTGGAGCTTCATGTAAGTATTTTGAATACGTTTGTTCTATAAGGATTAGTAAAATTAAATGGACGGATACTTTGTTAACCCTTTAAAGATTACCGTATTTCGCATTAAAATAGGATTGACATTTTAAAACGTCCTTTGACGAAATTTGTTCAAATACATATATATGTATGTATATATATATATATATATATATATATATACATATACATATATATTTGATCTATATAGTTCACTTTTAAGGATTACTGTTATATTAAGTAAAGTTAAAATAATTAACTGAGTATCCTTGACAAACATTATTTTATTTTAACAACATGTTTCAACCTTTAAAGGCCATTTTCAAGTTAATTCAAAATGATAATCTAATATAAACAATATTTAAATCACACATGTTTAAATTAAATAATTTCAATTTAATAAATGTACAAGTGTTCTTGAAGAAGTTAGTTAAAAACTGTTGTATCTATATAAATGTAAAATGTGATTATATGTTTTGTTTGAGTTTTCTGATTTTTTTCAAAAATTGGATTGTTTTAGCGAATTTCCCATAGGGAAGAATTACCCCCGTCGCAGCAGACCTGCGTACTCAGCGAATTTCCAAATCAACAATATAATAATAAAAATATTTGACAAGTTTTATAAAAATCTCTCCATAAACATGAGAATTATTTGCCTATTCTCCATAAGATTAACATGGGAAAGAGTGTGCAGGTTAGCTGCTGTGAGGAACACTGAGAGCAGGCATTTATACCATCAAAAATGTTTATTTTTAACATTTATACAAACTTTCATCAACATCTGTTCATAAATAAAGGGGTTTGCCTATTCTCCATATGATTAACATGGGAAAAGAGTATGCAGGTTTGCTGCCATGATAAACACATAAACTATGATTTTTAAGCATAAATGGATGAACCTCAACCATATGAAGCTAAATATAAAGTTTTATCCAAAAGTATTGGTTAATAAGTGAAATATTAATTTTTCCTTATCCTCCATAAGATTAACATTGGAGCCCCAAAATACAACGTACTGTGTTTAGATTTTTTAATACCTCGGTAACCGTTGGAGATAGAGAAAAACTTTAAAGAACTTAATTGTGTAGTTTTTTAAGCTGATTCTAATGGTGAAAGATAAAATTTGAAATTTTAAAAAATTACATGTGAAAAACGCAAAAAACCCCATTTTGGGGTACAAAACCCCCCCAAACTACCCGTTCCCATTGACCGATATGTCTGGTTTACGAACTCGTCCGAGCATTTGTAGGAATACACGTCTCTACCAAATTTGGTCTCGATCGGACCTTTTTTACGAGAGTTATCGTGTTCACAGACACATATATATATATACATATATATACATATATATATATACATATATATATATACATATATATATATATAAAAATTTTAACGACTATTGTTTTTGGTCTCTGGGCACCTAAAAAAGAAAAATAACATGGTCTCGGGCTTAACTCTTGCCATGAGACCTACGGTTTTTGTTATGCGGCTGTTCAAAATGTTTTGAGGGTCAGTTTTTTGCCCTGAATAAATGTAATAATCTTCTTTTGAATCCATGATGTGTCCTTTGGTTGTGAATTCGAGTATTTCCAGATTTTCTTCCATGTTCTTGTAATTGTGATTTTGTGTTAGTAAGTGTTCTGCAAAATTTGATTTCATGGTGGTTGTATTGTTACTTCTGAGTGCTTGAATGTGTTCTCTGAATCTTTCTTTGAATGTTCTTCCTGTTTGGCCTATGTAAAAGTTGTTGCAGTTTGAACATTTTAATTTATAAATGCCTGATTGGTTGTATTTATTTTGTTGATGTATTTTATTGTTTGTTTTATTATGTATCATGTTAAATGCATTGTTTTGGGTTTTGTAACTGATTTCATAGTTAGATGTTCTAAATGTTTTTCTTGTTGCCTTGTTTAGTATTGAATTATATGGTAAACTTACGTATTTATTTTTAGGTTTTTGTTTTTTATTTGTTTGTGTTTGGTTTTCATTATGTTTCTAATCATTTTGTCAATTATTTTAGAGTTGTATCCATTCTTGACAGCTAGAAATTTAATGGTGTCTTTTTCTTTTTTATAATCTTCTTTGTCCATTGGGATGTGTATGAGTCTATTTACCATGGTTCTGAATCCTGCCATTTTATATTTCCAGGGATGATGAGATTTAGATGGTATTAGAAGGTCTGATTGGGTTGGTTTTCTGTAAATTTTGTATTTGTGTCTATTATTTTCGTTTCTGATGGTTAAGTCTAGATAATTAATTTCTTTGATTTGGCTTTCTTTTGTAAATTGAATTGTATCTGATAGTGAGTTTAAATATTCTAGTAGATTGTTGCTTTCGTTTAAATTTCCTTGAAAAAGACATAATATGTCATCAACATATCTTATCCAATATATTATTTTTGATTTAAATGGGTTTATTGTTATGTCATTGTTAATTTTATTGACCTCTAAGTAGTGCATGTATATATCTGAAAGTAGACCCGATAAAGGTGAGCCCATGGCTAGACCGTGTATTTGTTTGTAGAATTCAGAGTTGTATTGAAAATAATTTTGCTGTAAACAGTTTTTAGTTAATTTGAATATGTCTCTAATTTCTGAGTTTGATAAAGTTCCACCTTTTTCTAAGTCATTTTTGAGAATGTTCAAGGTTTCGATTGGTGGGATATTTGAATACAGTAGAACTCCAATTATCCGAACTCCGACTATCGGAATCGCCGATTATCCGAATCACTTTCAGAAAAAGATTTGTCCAAAAAAGTCTAAATCGCTATTATTCTTCCCCCTGCGAAGCCCGGGTGTGACCACCTGCAACTGCTCACCGCCAAGCGAATGCGTGACCTGGCTGCCCGAAAACGGATGAAGACTGCAAAACAGCTTACATTGACGGAGATGTTTAAAAAACAATGATTTTTATTTCTAAACTTGTACGTACATTTTATTTATATTTAAGACATGTGAAAATATCATGTTTCTTACATTTAATTCAATAAAAAAAAATGTGCAATATCAAAACGTAGCTTTTTTCTCTCTAATGGCAATTTAAAAAAAAAACTCCGATTATCCGAATATTTGATTATCCGAATGGGTCCCGGTCCCCATTAATTCGGATAATTGGAGTTCTACTGTACATATCCTTCACATCAAATGAAATGAAAATGCAATCATTAGGAATTTCAATATCGGAGATTTTACTTACCAATTCCATGTTATTTTTTACGCTATAACTTTCATTCCAGTTTAAATTAATTTTAATTTTATTATTCAAGAATTTACAAAGTTTATAGGTGGGTGAACTTCTAAAATTGACAACTGGTCTAATAGGTATGTTTTCTTTGTGAGTCTTGGGTAGTTTTTTTAAATTTGGTGCTTTAGGGTTAGTTACTTTTAAGTGAGATTTTATTTCTTTAGAGATTGATTTGCTATGTGTTATTAAACTATTAGTCGATTTCAAGTAGTCTTGTGTGGGATCTTTAGGAAGTTTCTGAAATTTGTTATTAGAAATGAAGTTGCTTACTTTATCGTCGTAATCAGTTCGGTTAATAATCACAGTGGTGTCTCCTTTGTCAGCCTTTATAATCATACAATCATTATCTTTTATTTTTGAAGAGATTGAGTTAACCAATTTTCTGATTTTTGAAAAAATCAGAAAACTCAAACAAAACATATAATCACATTTTACATTTATATAGATACAACAGTTTTTAACTAACTTCTTCAAGAACACTTGTACATTTATTAAATTGAAATTATTTAATTTAAACATATGTGATTTTTATATATACGAGGCATGTTTTTTAAGTAAGTACCGTTTTGGAATTAAAAAAAGACGTGCAAAGATATCGCAATAATTTTATTTTTACATGAAAGCCTGTACCTTAATCTACTTTTCTACATAATTTCCGTGAATATTGAGACACTTGTCATAACGTGGCACCAGTTTTTGAATACCCTCCTCATAAAATTCTGCCGCCTGACTTGTTAACCACTGTATCACAAATGCTTTGACTTCGTTATAGTCTTGAAGACGCTGACCGCCCAGGTGTTTCTTCAAGTGCAGGAACAAATGGTAGTCGCTGGGCGCCAGATCAGGGCTGTATGGAGGATGATCTAGAGTTTCCCATTGAAAAGATTTGATGAGATCTTTAGTGCGATTAGCCACATGAGGACGGGCATTGTCATGCAGCAAAACGATACCCTTACTCAACTTGCCACATCTTTTGTTCTGGATTGCACGACGCAGATTTTTCAATGTCTCACAATAAGACGCTGCATTGATTGTCTCATTACGATGCAGAAACTCCACTAGCAATACTCCTTTTCTGTCCCAAAAAACTGTGCACATGATTTTCCGGGCAGAAATTGTTTGCTTAAACTTCACTTTTTTGGGTGATGATGAATGTCGCCATTCCATGGATTGTTGTTTCGATTCTGGTGTAACGTAGGCCACCCATGTTTCGTCACCAGTAACAATTTGGTCTAAAAAATCTTCACCTTCCTTGTGGTACCGCTCAAGGAACGTCAATGCACTGCCTAAACGTTGGGTTTTGTGCAAATCCGTCAACATTTTTGGAACCCAACGTGAACACAATTTCCGGTAATTCAAGTTCTCGGTCACAATGCGATACAAAACACTACGAGAATATTGAGGAAAGCAGTCGCACAATGATGAAATTGTAAAGCGTCTGTTTTCTCTAACCTTTTCGTCCACTTTCTGCACCAAATCTTCATTAACGACCGAAGGACGCCCACTCCGTTCTTCATCATGCACATTTGTGCGGCCATCTTTAAATGCTCTCACCCATTTCCTTACCATTCCATCACTCATAATGTTTTGTCCGTAAACTTCGCAGATCTCACGATGAATATCGATCGGTTTTACGCCTTTAGCACTGAGAAATCGTATAACAGCCCGTACTTCACAAGCGGCGGGACTCACGATTGTCGGAGGCATCTTAAACACTCAGTAAACAACGTATAAAATGAAGAATCAGACTGTAATGGCGTCAGTGCGTAGACAAGAGATGTAGGTAACTAGCGCGCATGCGCGGAACGCTGACCGTAGCGCTGCGGCGGCGGAATCGCAAAACGGTACTTACTTAAAAAACATGCCTCGTATATACATATAACCTGACATAGATTGATTCATAAGCTATAAATCGATAATTAAAGACACCTAGAGATGCAGAACATGTACTTATATTTTTTCGGTAGGTTGTGGGTAATCTGCGGAGGGTTTCTTAGGCGGGTTGAAGGAAGAGCACTCAACTGGATTAGCTCTTATCTCTCTAATAGATCCCATAGAACTGAAATAGATTTCTTTGACCAAGATGGTATCAGAAAATCCTCACTCTCAAACTCAAAAATAGCATCGTATAGAGTCCCTCAGGGATCCATACTTGGCCCAGTTCTTTTTTTACTATATATTAACGACATTTCTGATTATATACCCGGTAATCTTCTCACTGTTTTTGCAGATGACACTTCAATTCTAACTTCTAATAAAAACCTAGACGCCTTAGAGCAAGACACTTTTTACTATCTGAACATGCTATCACAATACTTCTCTAATATTAACTTCCACATCAATTCAAAAAAGACACAATTCATCCATTTCATGACAGATATAAAAAAAACCGCTCAATAAAAAATGGAACAGTACTTCCTACCGTTGTGCTCAATGACATGGTCATCGAGGAAGCTCATTTTGTTGATTATCTGGGGGTGAGACTGGACGGTAGGCTCAGGTGGAGTGAACACGTAGATAGACTGGCAAAGCATCTTGCCACAAATATATTGGTATTAAAAAAAAATGTCTACACTTAATAATATTTCTCTTTCAAAACTTGTTTATTTTGGCTTGATTGAGAGTCTGATTAGGTACTCCATTATCCTCTGGGGGTCATCTAGCAAATGTAACTTAAATAGAATTTTTTTACTCCAAAAAAGAGCTATAAGATGTATTTTGAACTAATTATTTTAAAGAACTGCAAATTTTAACAGTTCTTAGCATTTATATGTTAGAGGTAATTAGTCACGTTAAAGAACATAATCTTGTTAGAGCTCATCACCATTCTTATAATACTATAAATGGATACTTTAACACATCCGTTTCCCACAATCTTAAATTATTTGAAAATAAGCCTGAATACATTTACTTAATCAAATTCCACCTCACATAGCCCAGATAAATAGTTTTAAAAAATTCAGACACAATCTCAAAACATTTTTAATCGAACAGTGCTATTATGAACTGCCTTTTTACCTTACCTAAACTTATTCTCAACCATACCATAAACAATCCATAGCCCGGGCAAATTTAATCCTGCTAATTCATTATCCATTTTGTTTCCTCTTCTCTGCCTACTGTCTTGAGAAATATGACAGCATCGACAAAATGTGCCCATAAAGGAAAAGGAAATTTGACTGGTCCCATGCCTGGAAAGGTCAACCGGGACGATGCGGGATATGTATGTATGTATGTATATGGTGGCCGCGGCGGGAAGTTTCGGCGGAAAATGTGGCGGCGCGGCATGAAGTTTTATTAGACCTGTTATTTGCACTGAATGAAAGTGAAAGCGTTCTACACTCCCCTATTATTGACATATTTTAGGGCATTTTGAACCTAAAACACCGTTTATAACTATATTTACTCCATGTTGGAATGTATATTAGTAAAAGTTAAAAAAAATTTTTTACTCTTTTGAGGTAAGTTTTAATTTTCGCCCTTACTCCTTAACAGCTCTCAAATAATGACGTTTTAAAACGTCGTTACTCCTTAAAGGGTTAAACACTGTGCTCGCATTATGTTAGTGTGAGCACGTTGATAAAGTAATAAGATTTACCTCCCTCCTTGTCGTGTAAAAAAAAGGAGCTTAATAGGTAATTAAGAAATTTACATTTTATTTTAAGTATCTCAAGTATTTATTGTTGTAGAATGGCAAGGCGTGGGGAAAAAATAAAGGAAACAGTGATAGGGTTACAGTGACTGTAACACGCCTCAGGAGATGGATCTCGATGTGTTGTGGCTGGACTCCCCTGGTCAACATTTGTTTGACATGCCCCCTTAGGAATTCAGTCACTGGTAGTGAGCTAAATACTCCGCAGACTGGCCGCAGAGTATACCCAGGTGCGAAAAATTGTCATAGTCCGGTAGCTGTGCCAGTTGTGTCTTGTGCATGCATCACGTTGAAAGATATGTCACCTGAACCAGCTACATGGGTGTAAATTTTCAGTATTGTGGACAATGTTAAAATAACGAAGGTGCTCTTAGAAAGTGAAATCTTTTTTCGTTCTTTTTGTTACTGTTAGTAAGGAGGGGGTGCAATTTGAATTTGCCGCATGAGTTAGCTGATAGCTAGTAAAATGTGTGGCTTTGACCGTGTGGACATCAGTTGGTATGGAGCGGTCAATGGGTGTTGACTGCTACTGTGTGCTTGGTGAGACACAAGGACATTTTGGGTAAGCTGTATCCAATTTAATTTTGATGTAAAATCTATTGGGGCGAAACGCTTCAGATGTAAGAATAGAAAATTGGAATTCATTAGGATGTTACCATTTTTGAAAGTTACAGTAGTGCCGGGTCAGGGCCGGCTCGCTGCTGATAAGAGCACGACTGACCTAAAATTTATTCAGAAGGTTTTTCATCCTTTAATAGTTTTGAATATTAAAATAGTGTGTTCACGTAATTTTGAGCAAGCACACTATAGGTATAAGGAATTACCTCCTCTCACCTTGGCAAATGTTGCCATATGTTCACACCTCTTTATTAGATTAGATTAGATTATTGAAATGGCGACCATACCTCATGGTAGGTATTTTAAGCCAAGTATGAATGAGAGTTGGTTGTAAGATGGTTGTGGCGCGATCTTGTAGTCTTGTTACTGACTAAGGCTGACATGTTCCTTAGACAGGTCCGTTAATTAATAGCCCAACAGCCGATGGCAACTAATGGACCTACAGTTTAACGTGGAATCCGAACCACGACCTCTGAATTACGAATTGATCTAATTATGAGGATGGTCTTTGCTGAGTATGTCAACATAAAAATATATAGTTGTATGTAAAAGAAGGTTAAATATCCTCAATCTAAATTTACTGAATTTAGGAACTGTGTGACGCGCTGATATTTGGTCTGAGTCGCATGGTAGTCTACGCATGTGGTTTATTAAAAATACATAATTACTCACTCCTCCAAGCTAATGAGTAGATTTTAAGTTTTTTTGTTCTATCTAGGAAATTATGATTTTGAATGTAACTATAGTTACATTCATCATGTGGGACAATGATTATACCATGCACCTGAGGGGCAAATTAATTCTTTATAAAGAATTCTATTCTCTATCGATAGTAATTAGTGAATCCTATAAAATAATTTTAGGGGACCCACATATTGAGGATTAAAACAAGCAATGATCCAAGGTCAATTAAATCAAGTCCAAATTGCCAATTTTAGTGAAACGGAGAAGGATAGCACCCTTCCAATTGTCAATTACTATTCCTATAATTTCATTTTACCACTTTTAACGTGACCAGTGTGTCTAATGCTGCAAACAAGGTGTTGCTTTTTTATATTTTTTATCAGGAGACTATTGGTAGGGAGCTCTATCTAAGGTATTTTTAATATTTAATTTTAAAAGATTGTGATCTGGATAAACACTCAGAAAATTGGTACTGTATCATCTCACAACATAATAGTAGATGATTCTGTTATACAATCAGCTAATTTGCTTATCTCTATATGTATAAATGAATGTATGTATGTACCCTATGTATGAATGTCCTTTATGCGTTGCTAAAATACTCATCCGATCACCATGAAATTTTAGGAAGTTGCTCTATATGTGTCCGGGAAGGTTTTAGCGGAAAAAAATTGTTCGAAATCTCCATAAGTTTACATTTATGGCATTTTAAAAGTCTAATGTTAACCTTATATGGATAAAGTTTGTTAACAAATTCTCTACAATCAAAACATTTGATTTCTTGAGCTACAGCTGTTTGGTTTACTTTCAATTAGCAATATGCTTTTCTATCAATGCCATCTGAATCATTCATTAATTTAAGACTATTAAGTAAATATGTGCTGTACAAAATGAAAAGCTTTATTCACCATGTAAATAGTTTACGGTTTTTGGGGATTATGTATTTATATTCTTTTATTTTCTATCTGATTGAAAGTACGTGTTTATATGTTGGCCAAATAAAAAAATAATTACAATGTTTATACATATTACGTTTACTATAATAACTAGCTTTTTATATAAAAAGCTGTATATATATATATATATAAAAGCCATTGTACAGTTAGGTTTTGTTTGGGTTCAGGTTTGATTAGAAAATTGTGAATCAACACACTCAGATTTATTTCTTTGGTGAAAATGTTATTAATATGTCTTATCGTTTCAGTATTGTTATTAACTAGCCCGCGGCCCAGAATATCTAATCTTTCACAACGAAGCCGTAATGCTATTCGATTTCAGAACATGGCTTAAAGATAACACATATTTACTGTAGGGCGTTACGAAGTTCGCTGGGCCAACTAGTCTACAATATTATAAAGAAAAGAGGTGGTTTCTGTTTGTTGTGGAAAGTAAATGCGAAAAATACTGAACCGAACGGTTTGAAATTTTACACAAAGGTAGATCTTAAATTCATGCAACTCATAGGCATAATCACTTCCTTAAAATCCCCTTGGGCTACACCCCATGAACGTCCTAAGTTTCAATGTTTACATTTTCTAACGTCAACATCGAAAGGTGGAGGGTGTCCGATGAGCCTTCTCTTTAGAATCATAGAATTCAGTCTAGTGGGGACGATCATGGGTACTACCCATGGTAGAAACCCCAGACATACAGAGTGGGAGAAGTATAGGTCTATATTAAGCTGTAATATGGACCAATTGAGCTCTCAGGTTTCTAGTAACTTTAAAGTGGAAGAGGCTGTGGAGAATTTGAACACAGCCATTATGGACGCATATGTCTCTAGCTGTCGGGGACAACCATATAAGGTCAGAAGTGCTGAGGGTTACCCTCTACATCATCAACAGCATGCATATCGGGTGGGAAGATCAACAGATTCTGCCCTATATGAGTTGACAAAAGTGATCAGGCAAGCACTGGATGGGAAAGAGACCGTTTTATGTGCCTTCCTGGACATAACAGGAGTTTTTGATAACACTTCTCATTCAGCAATAGAGGGGGTATTGGAAGGTAGAGGGGTTGACAAGACCACAACCCGATGGATTAGAAATATGCTGTCCACAAGAACGGTGGAAACACACGTAGGAAATAGAATCATTTAAATGGGTACAGTGAGGGGGTGCCCTCAGGGTGGGGTATTATCACCCCTCCTTTGGAGTCTGGTAGATGATGAGCTTCTTGGGAAACTAACCAGGAAGTATCGGATATGCAGATGATGTAGTCATTATCGCAAGAGGGAGGTTTGAAAATACTCTCTGTGATCTAATTCAGGGGGGCTTGACTGCACACAAAGGCTTGGTGTGAATCTGTTGGGCTGTCAGTTAACCATAATACGATATCACTTGTGCCTTTCACAAGAAAGAGGAGACTTGAGCATCTGAAGACCATCAGGCTTGAGGGGGAGGAGCTTGAATATAAATAAGAAGTGAAATTTCTAGGGTTAATACTAGATAAGAAACTTATGTGGAATAGACACATAGAGGAGGTGACCAACAGGGCTAGTAATAACCTGATGATATGCATAAGATATGCAGGGAAGATGTGGGGTTGTAACCCATATATACTAAGAATTATGTACACCCTGATGGTGAGGCCTATCATTACACATGTGTGTAGTCTGGGCTGATAGAACCAAGGTTGAAGCAACAAGGAAAGCCCTAGAGAAAGTACAGAGGCTAGCATGCATTATCGTGACAGGAGCCATGAGATCCTGTCCTACTGCTGCCCTGGAGGTGATCTTGAATCTGACACCTCTACTACACATTGTGGTAGAGTGAACAGCAAGGGAGACTTTGCTTAGAATGGAGAAGACTGGCTATGACATTTTCTCCACAATTCGCGGTGAGTTATTTCCGCCAGGTCTAAGGGACCTGATGAAACAACCAAGGGATTCCATGGTAAGAAAGTAAAACTTTGAAAAGAAATTCCATTTGGAGCTAGGAAATAAACTTAGCTGGGATGGGAAAACCCTAAATTCCCTCGGGAATCAGGTCATCAGGTGGTACACTGATGGCTACAAGACCGAGGAGGGGATTGGTGTAGGGGTATTTGGTCCAAGGATCAAATACAATGAATCACTGGGGCTCCCCCAGCATATTTCAAGCGGAAGTCAAGGCCATAGAAAGGTGTGCACACTTCAACCTAAGTAGAGGATACATGAAAAGGGAGATTGTGATCCTGTCAGATAGCCAGGCTGTCATTGGAGCCTTGAGCTCAGCAGCCTTCAGATCTTAGATGGTCTGGAACTGTCGAAGAAGTCTGGACCAGTTAGGGAAGAACAGCAAGTTGTCACTACTTTGGGTATCTGGGCACCAAGGTGTTCAGGAGAGTGAAGTAGCAGACAAACTGGCAAGGGCAGGGGCAGCCACCCCCTTTGTAGGACCGGAGCCAGGTTGTGCACTGGAAGACTCTTTAAAAAGAAACTCAAGGAGGAAGAAAATGAAGCCAGAGGGAAAGCCTGGACCGATCTTCTGGGGTGTCGACAGGCTAAGGAAATGCTTGGAGGACATAATTTAAGAAGGTCTGAGACCATGATCAGGCTTAAGAAAAACAATCTAAAGATACTGACGGGTTCTAACTGGGCATTGTAGGCTCAGGGGTCATCTGAGCAAGATGGGCATTGTTCAAGAGGGTGAATGTCGCTTCTGTCAATCTGGGGAGGAAACACCTAGACACCTATTTGCCGAGTGTGATGCAATAGGTCAAAAGAGAGCCAGAAGCTTGGGAACACACCAGGTGGCAGTGAAGGATTTTCCAAAGTTAGAACCCCACATAATACTAAACTTTATTAAGGCATTAGGACTAGAGGGGGTTCTCTAGACAAGAACTAGAGACTAGTCTGGGGGGCACAACAGATCTCATAGGTCGTAGTGCAATCTTTCCACTAGGTTTTATCAGTATCAGTAACGTCAACATCCGTTTACACAACAATTTGACAGTTCAGGAAGAAGATAAAGAAATAAATAAAAAGAACAAGAAGAAAAAAAAGTTGGTAGTGGTTTTAAGTTTTCTCCTGATGTCTGTCTCTATTACGTTATTCCTTATCCTTTCCCAATATTACTTAACAGGTGCTACTTTGTCATGTTGAAGGCTCTCATGTTTATACATTTTTGAGGTCGTGTTTAGTATAAAATAACTTAAATAACAGGTTACTAACCTTATAATCCGTCAATCCAATTCTTTCCTGTCAACAACAACTTTGTGACCCGGGTTTCGAACAATATATGTTCATTCTCAAACAGATGTCAAGTTAATCACTCCATTGGAGGTTGTTATAATCTTCAGTATTCAAACACAAAACAACTGTACATTAAAATTCACATTTAAAACATTTAAAAACTTCACATTTAAACCAAGTTACATTTATGTATGGCATGTACCGGCCGGTCTCTACTATCAAACTCCACACAAAGGGTCACAAAGTTGTTGTTGACAGGAAAGAATTGGATTGACGGATTATAAGGTTAGTAACCTGTTATTTAATATATCCACCAATTCAGGAGGTTTATAAATAAAAATGAATAAAATAAAATAACTATTGGTAAATACCTATTTTAATATTTTAGATTATTTATTTCATGTTGAAGAAAAAAGGTAACTTCATTCAAACATTTTTATCTGTGCAAAGGATGGATACTTTGACTATAATAAATGGAAGAGGGCCCAGGACTGACTCCTGGGGTACTCAGAACCTGACCTCAGAATAGTCCGACACTCTCCATTTCACGTCAATATGTTATATACCATGTTGACAATGTTGTCAAAGACAAACATGTGCAATACCATGCCCATAACCTTTGGCACAACCATCTCCAAGAACCAAAAAATTGTCTACTTATTTAAAAGACTATAATTTTTTAAAAATTATACGTTACTTATTTTCCTTTATACTGTTTACTACAGTGGGAGGTCTCTTAACCGACCTCGGATCAACCGCCCGTCAGATTAATCAACTACTTCCCAGAAATAATTAACAAACCTCCACCGCAGCAGCCTAAGTTCAGATGAAGAGTCATAAAAACTTTCATGTTAAAACAGTTTAAGCAAGTCAGATATAGTCGTGCAGGCAGTATTTAATTTTCTGACTGTGTTTTCAAACTAATATTTATAATTAATAATTAAACTAAATGAACTTCTGACATATGAAGAAACTCTCCAGAGTATAATTATTACTAATGAGCTGGATGACGGAGAAAATCTTGTGAAGGAAGAAGATGAGGGCAAAGATGAAAAAATTTCTCAAGCGTAGAGGCTAGAAACATATTACAGTTGGCTGCTCTTACATACATTGAACAGCAATAGACTTTTACAGCTGTTAATAAACGTACTCAGCGAATTTCCACCTCAATAACATGGCAGTAATAACACAAGTATATGACAAGATTGATCAACCAATACCTGTTGATAAATGAAAGCATTTGCCTATTCTCCGTAACATTAACATGGGAAAGAGTATGCAGATTTGCTGCTGTGAGGAACACATAAATTATTTTTTAGGTTTCATCCAAAACTTAATAATAAGAGAAATATTAATTCTTCCTTATCCGCCATAAGATCAACATTGGAGCCCCCAAATACAATGTACTGAGTTAAGATCTTTTTTATATCTCGTTAACTGTTGGAGATAGAGCAAAACCTTAAGGAACTAAATTTTGTAGTTATTTTAGCTGATTCTAATGGTGAATGATAAAATTAGAAATTTTTAAAAATACATGTAAAACGCAAAAAAACCTATTTTTGGGATACTAAACCCACCCAAACTACCTATTCCGATTGGCCGAAATATATATTATGTATATATATATATATATATATATACATAGTACCAAGAGATCAAAGACCGTGAAATATGGGTCGTTAGACGCAATTTGATTCCAGTCTAACCGGGAACACTAGAGGCTACTTAAAAATCATTCAACTATCAAATGGCTCTAAATTCACGTTGGCCGTTGCGGCATTCGGTACTTTAGTTTGGCGATCTTTAGTAAGTAATCATTATTTGTGTTACATTATCAGCATTTCGCGGCACAAATATAACTAGTTTTGTGCACCATTATCTAGATCAATATTCTTACCTAAGTACATTTAATTCGGTAGTATGTATTAAATCTGTATAATGTTATAGGTCTTCATATTATTGTTAATATTATACAGTTAAATATTTAGAGCACCCAACAAAAAATAATTTGAATTTTAAGAGGCTCAATTTTGTATTTTTTGGGGGGGGCACTTTTAGATAATTTGTAATTTTTTCTACACAAACAAACGAAACCATTAACTCAATACAACAATAAATGACTTTGATTTGATTTTATTCAGAGGCTGAGGAAAGCAAGTAAATGTATTGAAAATGACATATGGGCTGGACGTCCTCCACTAGAAAAGCATCAAATAACTTTAAAAATCTGTTATTATTCTTAAAATATACTCACTCAGTAAATTTAATAATCGCTTCACTGAGGCCGACGTTTTTCATTTTTTCATCAATATTGATTTTAGGGGGGTAGTAAAACATGATCTTTTGATCCTCCTGGAAAAATATATTAAATTAGTGTTACACAAAATGTTGACAATTCAACATCAAGGAAAATAGACCGTTGAAAGTTCCAAACAACATTTTGTGGAATGTAGAGGTTGACTTATGTCCTTATTTAGTAAGAATTAATAAGCATTCTCAAATGAGTATTATACTCATAAGACACAATTTTGACACTGCAACAGAATTACTATAGCACAAGTGCATGGTAGGGGGAGGAGTAAAGTCCGCTATGTCACCGCCTAAAGTTGTTAGTCACCGCCTCACTACGATACTGATGACATCGCAGTTAGTGTTAGTTTCATTCTAACGTTGATACCTTTGGAGCTACAGTTTAAGTGAATTTCCCATTCAGGAAGAAGCTATTACTGAAGGTGTCATGGCAAGACATAAACCCGGGACCATGTAATTTTTTGTTTTGAGGTGCCTAGAGGCAAAAAACAAGTCAATTTAAAAATTGCATATATATATATATATATATTATAAATATGATTAAAATAATTAACTGAGTATCCTTTGATAACATTTTTATCATAACAACATGATTCAATCTTTTGGCCATTTTCAAGTAATTAATTTTAAATATAACATAATACAAACAATATATAGATCACATATGATTAAATTAAATAATTTCAATTTAATAAATGTACATGTGTTCTTGAAGAATTTGGTTTCAAAAATTGTTGTGTGTATTATAAATGAAAAAGTAACTATTTATTTAGTTTTGAGTCTTCTTATTTTTCAAAGATTGGATTGTTTTTTGTTAGGTGGTTGTTCATGATGTTTTGAGGGGTCATTTTTTACCCTGAATAAATAAAATGGTCTTCGTTTGCATCCATATTTTTACAACCATACTTTGGTTGTGAATTCAATTATATTAATTAATTATTTATTATTTATCTCTGCATTTATTTCACACAGTATTTATTTTACCATTTGGTTTTTACATATTTTTAGCAATTTGATAATTTTTCATTTATACATAAAATAAATATTTATGCGAAACCTCTATTCACATATTGTTCACCACCATCTTTAATCAACAACTGTCAAATGGTTATAAACAGATGTTTTGATTTGTATTGTTTACATTTCACTCTCCATAAGCGCAATGTTAAATTTTTACATTTTAAACTTAATATTACAAAATGCCCCCGTCGCAGCAGACCTGCGTACTCAGCGAATTTCCAAATCAATAATATAATAATAATATTTGACAAGTTTTATAAAAATCTGTCAATAAACATGAGAATTATTTGCCTATTCTCCATATGATTAAAATGGGAAAAGAGTAAGCAGGTTTGCTGCTGTGAGGAACACTGAAAGTAGGCATTTCTACCATAAATAAAGGAGTTTGCCTATTCCCTATATGATTAATATGGGAAAAGAGTATGCAGGTTTGCTGCGATGATAAACACATAGACTATGATTTTTACTTAATTGTGCAGTTTTTTAAGCTGATTCGAATGGTGAAATGTAAAATTAGAAATTTTTTTAAATTACATGTGAAAAACGCAAAAAACCCCATTTTGGGGTACAAAACCCCCCCAAACTACCTGTTCCCATTGACCGATACATCTGGTTTACGAACTCGTCTGAGCACTTGTAGGAATACACGTCTCTACCAAATTTGGTCTTGATTGGACCATTTTTACGAGAGTTATTGTGTTCACAGACACATATATATATATATAAATTTTAACGACTATTGTTTTTGGACTCTGGGCACCTAAAGAAGAAAAAATAACATGGTCCTGGGCTTAAGTCTCACCATGAGACCTACGGTAATAGCTTCTTCCCTATGGGAAATTAGCTGAAAACAGGATTTTTCCTGGACATTAGACCTATCTAGAACTTATTTTCTACTCAGAAATTAGTTATTTCCAAAATTTAAAGAAAATCCTTAGTGCCGTTTTCGAGATCCGTGTGCAAATATATATACAGGGTGTTCATTAAAGTCGGGGACAAACTTCGAGGGGTGGTAGTACTCATCAAAATAAACAAAAAGTTTCATATAAACCTATGTCGAAAAATCCTTCGTTTAGGCGCTAGCCGCTATTTTGTATTTTATACAAAAACGTTATATATCAATAATTATTTAGGATACAGAAACCAAACTTTGCACACATATTTAATGACCAAACAGAAAACTATTCTCAAAGTATCATTTAGTTTTATTTTATATTTTCAAAATGGCAGAGGTTAATTTGTTTTTATTGAAATAACAACAAAACCATTAACTTAATAAAATTTTTACAGGATACAAAAAAGATTGGAATTTTAATTTCAAATCGAACAGTACTTTGGTAAATGAAATCCATGCACGGATAAGCGAGAAAATACATTTTTAATGTTAGATTACAGGGCCCACACGCCACCACGGCGCGGCCTGGACAAAGAATTAATTGTTGTGCCAGCCGCTTTTTCGCCACGCCCGCGCCACGGCTGGGCATGGGCTCTGTAAGCTAACTTTAAAAGTGCATTTTCTCACTTATCCGTGCACGGATTTCGTTCATCAAAAAGCCGTTTGATTTGAAATTAGAATTGCAATCTTTTTTATTTGTTGTAAAAATTTCTTAAAGTTAATGGTTTTATTGTTATTTAAATTAAAATATTTTTAACCGCCGCCATTTTGAAAACCTAAAAGCAAACTTAATGTTACTTTGAGAATATTTTTCTCTTTGGCCAATAAATATTTGTGCAAAGTTTAGTTTATCTATCTTAAATAGTTCTTTATATATAAATTTTTTTGTATAAAATACAAAATGACGGCTAGCGGCTAAACGAAGGATTTTTCGACATATATTTATTTGAAATTTTTTGTTTATTTTGATGAGTATTATCACCCCTCTAAGTTTGTCCCCCGACTTTAATGAACACCCTGTATATACAAACCTTGCTCGTATTATACTATTGGATAGGAAAACTCCTTTATTTATGGACAGATGTTGATGAAACTTGATTTAAATGATCAAAATAAAAATGGTTTATGGTCAAAATGCCTACTTTCAGTGTTCCTCACAGCAACAAACCTGCATACTCTTTCCCATGTTAATCTCATGCAGAATATGCAAACTCTTATTTATTGGCAGATATTGATCAAACTTGTCATATTTTATTATGGTCATATCATTGATTTGGTAATTCACTGAGTACGCAGGTCTGCTGTGACAGGGGTATTTCATATCGTATAATGGCTTTAATAAGCCTATATTCTTGTTGTCCATTATATACAATTTGGAATTATCCTTGGCACCTTCTTATATCGTGCACACTCTGCAGTGTCTGTTTTAGTGAGGGCCTGGTCTTTCTTTTCTTTCTTTTACTTTCTCCCCTTATACATAGTATATGGAGAAAGTATTGTTTTCGTCAAAATTTTCGAATTTGAGTTGAGGGTGGATATATCCGTTTTGGGGTCCCCTGAATCCAAAAAAGTGGGTTTGGAGGTGATGTCTGTCCGTCCGTGTGTCTGTGTGTGTGTGTGTGTGTGTGTGTGTGTGTGTGTGTGTGTGTGTGTGTGTGTGTGTGTGTGTGTGTGTGTGTCTGGATGTGTACAGTGCCACAGCCTACCCCGTTGGTCCGATTATCAATATATTCACGGTATCTCCAAGCGTTTTTTTCATTTTTTTGAATTTTTTATTTTTAAGTGTGGTTCACCCCTAAAAACTCTTAAAAAACGTGAAAAATCCAAATTTCTCAAAAACGATAAAAGTAAAGTATAATTTGACTGTCACCATTAAAACCTGCTTAAAAAACTAAACAAATTAGTATTTTGAATTATTTGTCTACGACTAACGGTTCCAGAGAAAAGTGAAATTTACTGTGCATGATAAACACAGTACGTTGTCTGAAAGCGTCCAACGTTATTCTTACGGAGAATATTAAAATATCAATTTCTCCCTATTTTTTAACTGTTTTCCATGAAACTTGGTATGAAGTGTAAGGTCAAATCACCCAACAGAACCAACTCAAAAAAGCTTGGTATTACCAGGGGGGGGTGTTTCCCCCCATACAGTTTGAACAATTATTTTAACTTTGCCTCTCTTGTTTTTATTTTCAGAAACGGGATGATTATTTTTGAAACAATAAATTATTAAATGGTATTTATTTAGATGAACTTTGAAGAACATGATGGTTTATTACAGATTGTCTTTCTTGAACTTACTTAAGGGAGAAAGTATGTGTCAGTTCACTGGTACCGTTTATTTTAATAAGTTTTTAAATCAATCTAATATATTATTCATTTTTTATATCGCATAATGGCCTTAGTTAATGTTTGTACACCAGTCTCTGTAATCCAAACAAATTGTGACCGAACCCTGTTCGGATTACCGATTTGTTCGGATCACCCGGTGGTGCAGCGTTAGGTTCATTAAAAGTAAACTAATTAAGTTCATTATTTTAGACCCAAACAGTGTATTTAGAGCAACTAACTTATGTCTTATCACGGATCATATATAGGTTTGTCCACTACATGTTTTACCTGAATGGAATCAAGTGTTCCTACAGCGACGTTTTATCCATTATGCACTTGTCATTAGAAATATAAAACAGGACACACAAATAATAAGAAACAATGATAAAACAGTGCCATCTGTAGGCTGAAGCCATTGCTGGAGGTGAACTAGAATGTTAGAAATGTAGTTTGTCGAAAAGCAATGAAAAAGTCGGACCGTGAGAATCGAGTCTATTTCGATGTTTTGCATAAATATTTATTTTATGTATAAATGAAAAATTCTCGTATTATAGTATAGTAGATAGTTGACATATATATTATTATTATTATTGTTATATTATTGATTTGGAAATTCACTGAGTATGCAGGTCTGCTGTGACGGGGGTATTGTATGACTTTAAAAGAATATAATCTTTGTGTGTGGCATTAATATGTGATTTCAATCTTTTAAAATACTGATAGCAAAAATTGCACTTCTTCTCACAATTTTTAAATTTAATAATCAAGTCTGAGTCGGGGCCAGCGTTTGTTTCAGTGTCACCATTAAGTATTAAAAGCAGGAAAACAAGAAACAGATTAGTGTTAATTTTAAGAAATGAAATTTTCCATAGATTTTTCTCTATGCTTTTGTTTTTCTTTAAGTTAATTTTGTTGAAATTGTTGTCCTGTTGTGTTTTATTGATATAGAAAAACCAAAGAGCATTTGATTTGATTTTTGATTCAGGATTCAATAACTCAGTAAACTGGAATTTATCAATGTTTATACTGTAGACTCTCTCTATAACGATATCCAAGGGTCCTGCCATTTTCATTGTTATAGAGAAAGATTGTTATACAGAGAGAAACATATTTTTAAACAATGGATGGAGTAATGTGCTGAAATAAGACACCATAGTATACAGTATATGCAATATATTTTTATACTGTCCAAACAAACACACATAGTAAATGATATGAAAAATATTACGATGATACAGTGTAGTAAAAAATCATTAGTTCCCTGTATTTAGAATGTCAAAAGTAACAAAACAATAAAAATGTGTTAACGTAGCATTGAAGCATATTTTAAAAAATCAATTAAGAAACAGATACTGTTACTACAGTAAGTAATACAGTATTTGACAGAAATACAGTACATACAGTACGGTTTATTGGAAAACGTCCTTCAGCGTTGTTTGCCTCTTTTTAGTTTTCCACAGCAATGACTTCACTCTATCTTCTAAACGACCGACATCTTCCGTCGCCACTGGATTATCTTGGTGAGTTAAGAATCTTCTCAGTAGTTTAGCAGCCTCCAATGCCTCTTTAGGAGTTGGGACCGGTTCTGGTTCTTCCTCTGGATCCATGTCTTCCTGTTCACTATCCTCATCAACTCGAACAGAATTCAGAATGTCTTCGTCTGTAACACCTGCTGCTGTAGCCACTTGCCCATCTACATTTTCAAAATCCAGAAGCTTCTCTTCTGAAGCTTTTTGACTTTTGTTCGACTTGTAGTTGACAGGCAGACGTTTGATGTTTCTAAACCTACGTGGATTTTTAGATTTCCCAATCACTAACAGTTCTAACCGATCAACACTAACCGATCCTGTCATATTAGCCGCCACTAAAACTGTAATTCTTTCTTTCGACAACTTTCCTCCAATACACTTTTCTGATTTAAATTTTAAAGTTTTGTTTGGCGTCAACTTGTAAAAAAGACCCATCTCGTCAGCTTTCTCATTTTCTTTTTACCACCATGCACATCTGCGTCAAACCACTTGCACCTATCCTTCCAAATGGTAGCCACTGTCGATTGGGAAAGCCCCGTTCGCTGAACAACATCAGTTTGTTTTTCACCATTTTCAATCGCTTTAACTAATGCAACTTTTTCATCAACGGTGAGCACTTTCCGCTTTCTTGGTAGCATGACAGTTAGAATAAAACACAAAACAGTATTCAATAACTACACAGTACAGTACCTAAGGAGAAATACAGGTAAGATACTAACAGTCAGGCAGCACGTGGCTAACTGAGGTGTTTGGCTCAACTTCCGCGCTACTCCCACACTACTGATGGCCGCCTGCCCCTTACCCTTCGTGACGACTCATCCACACCCTCACCTAAAAACTGGAAATAACCGGTTACGGGCATTAACCTTGAGTCCAAATGACGATCGCTAGTCAAATGGTACGACTCGAAATTTTTTTTATTGTAACGTTTTACTGAAATTTTCTTTATTGTTCCAAGTATTTACATCGTAATAGAGAATGAACAATATCGTTATTTAGAGAGAAGAAAAAATACATTGTTCTTATGGGAGACCAAACGTTAATGTCAATATCAATCGTTATAGAGGAAGTATTGTTAAAGATAGAATCGCTATATGGAGAGTTCACTGTAGTTAAAATAATTGCCAATGTTTGCAGTAAGACGAGACTTTTTAAAACTAATCCAACCTGATCTTTCTTCATGGTTTACATCACTGTAAAATGCAATTGAACTTAATGACAGCTGAAGTTTGTAGTTACAGTTTTTTTTTGTTTAGCCTAACAAAGGATTTTGAGAAGAATTTAGATGGCAAACAAATGTATGTCGTATACATATACAACCTACCGTATGTAGTACATAGGTTTGCTACCATCAGAAACATTAAATTTGGGGATTATGGATTTAATTATAAAACTTAACTAAATTGCCTTGCATATCAAATTTTGAAGACAGCATTAGTATCTCTAAAATTAAATTTTTATGGCCTTTCTTAGCGAACATTAAATTTTCATGAAAAACTACGCAACACTTCATGCGCCAGAATCATGGAAATGGCTAGGTTAAGGGGTTTGGCTAAAGGGATTTTAGCACTTGATGCTATTAAAAAGACATTTTGTTATTACTCAGTGTATTAGAACAGAAAATATCCATATAAATACAAAACACATAATTTATAACTAAATTAAAGGCATTTTCGGTTGTGCTCACTGCACTGTAACTCGACACAAAACAAAGGTGAGAGACAGACAAAAGGTCCTCCCCAACCGTATCCCACCCACTACTGACACCCCCAAAAAACAAGTAGGCCTACTCACCACCAGGTAAATGATTTTTTTGAATCCCAATCTTTTGTTTTCAATTCTTCTAACCAATTCTAATTTGGTTTTCGGAGAGGACTATCAACTGTGGATGTGGTCGAGTCTTTAGAGAAGGTTGTGGATGGGTTTGAAAACCACCTTAACAACCTTATGTGACCTCACAAATGCTTTTGGCTGTGTTCCGCACAAGGAACACCTCAGAAAATTAAGGCATTATGGCATTGATCGTGGGGAGTTCAGCCTCTTTCAAACTTACCTTGATAATCGCTTGCAAAGAGTACTGTGCAATAATGCCCTCTCGGATGTTGTTCATATCAAAAGTGGAGTACCGCAGGGATCGGTACTGGACTGGATCCATTTTTATTCCTTGTCCATGTAAATGATCTCTCTTCAAATGTAAATGTAAACTCAGTGGTTTTTGCAGACTATAACAGGCTTTTTTGTAGGAATCCTAATGTACCGTACGTAAATAGTCTTGCATTGTTGATAGATAATGCTCTAAGTGATGCAAACACTTGGTTCAGAACAAATGGATTACAAATGAATGACTCTAAAACCCAAAATAGCATATTCATTATTGGCAAGCCAGACCTTGGACTTTTAAATGTGGAGAAAAATGTTAAACTTTTGGGAATCTGGCTTAATTCTTCCCTTACACAGTCACCCATGTAATTGAATCCCACTATATTAGGCTCAATAGGGTACTCTATCTGATAAGAAGACTTAGAAATTTAATTCCAAAGCCATATTTGAAAACATCTTATTACTGTATGCTTTCTTTAATGGAATCTTGAGCTATAGTCTGTTATTGCGGGGCAATGGAGCTGATGTTAAGAACCTTCTTGTGTTCAAAAAAAGGTATCAAAATTGTGTGTAGAGCACCTTTTGATGCATATTGCAAGCCTTTGTTTCTGTCTGAACAAATACTAACAATTGTAAATAAGTTTAATATATTTGTTTGCCTGACATTTGCTAGATGTACCTTTTGTAAGACTGTCAAAATCAAAAAGATAATTTAGCTCAGTAGGGCTTAAAATGTTTAATAAACTTCTAGGTACAGAACGAAGTGGTATAGCACGAGTAGGTTTAAGAATGTCTTGAATGAGTGGCTTGCTCAAATGCCCTTTTACAGCCTAGAGGAGTTTTTTCAAGAAAGTTTCAGTGGCACACATCCTCATTTGCTTTTGTCAATTTGTGATTTTAATATTGAATGTCTTGTATTACTTTAAGTTTTAAGTTTAACATTGTCACATGCATGTAGGCCTACTTTGCAAATTACGGCAATAAACAGTGTAAAAGGTATAACAATACTATAAATTTATATTTGACCCTACTAATAAAGTAATATTAGTTTTTACCTACCTCGCCCTCAATGATACCATAAGAGTCATTGAAAATATAAAAGTGCTTAAGGGATACTTCAGAATGTTCAGACATCATTTCATTATGCTTAGTGAAATTTAGCAATGCAATGGTCTTAGACGATTGGTAAATATAATAGTTACTCATGAGTATTTCATTCTTTTGATTCTGTAACTTTACTTATGGAGAATAATTTGATGTACAAAATCATATACACATTTGACGTCAAATTAAATAGTTCACAAAATAGTCTTAGTGTGACAACTAGTAGAGCATTTGACAAAGAGGGTCCACCCGAAAATCTGATTTTAGTTAAAAAAATTAACCTATATTAAGAGAACAGTCAAGAACTTTTTTTTTCTTCTTTGCCAATTGGGCGGCCTGAAATTGTATTCAAGAAACCTCGTTGTTCACTATTTTTGTGGTTGCCTGATATTACATAGTTTTTTTCCTTTCCTTTTTTCAGCCACGTATTTCTTGGAGTTGGATTGTGCTGAAAAGGTATAGGATAGTTAGTCACAAAACATATATATCATTGATGTGTCCTATTTATGTAAGTTAGTAAAAAGATAGGATTGTTTTAGGATCTAAAGGTTCATGGATTATATATGAGGGAAGGTCAGGAGATCTTCTCTGCCAGGGGCCGACCAGGCAATGTCCTAACCCGAAAAAGGTAGGCCACGGATGGAAGAACCCAAGGATTGGAAAAACATAAATGTATTTTGGTGTGTTGTGTTTAAATTTTTCTTTTGATTGACTGCAAGAATTTAATCAGTTCCATGTATATTTCAAGGTCTATTGTGCTCACTATTTCCTTTAAACTCAATACGAAGTTTTGGCTCATTTTTTTAGTTTTTATTAAACATTTCTCCCTTTCATGATAATATTTTGGACATTCTGTGAAAACATGGTCCAATGTCTCGTTTGCTCCTACTGTGCAATTCAGGCACAAAGGAGTAAAGTAGCATTTTATTCTGTGTAGGCAATTATTAATGTTAGCATGTCCAAACCTTATTCTACAGATTGATATAATGTCATTTCTTCTTAACTTGGATCCTTTGAACCATGGGGTTTTTGTAAAAGTTTTGTTTGGGCTTTTATACCATTGGGCTTTTCTAGTAGCCATAAGCTTGTTTGTCATGGTGACTATATTTCTCCTATTCTGATAAGATTTGAAATCAGATAGTGATAGGTAAAAGTCTCGTGTGATTGTTCCACAGCTTTCCACAGAATCTTTAGCAAGCATGTCAACAATTTCGTTACCTCTTATTCCAACATGCCCAGGAATCCATTGGAAGATGTATCTGTTTGTGTTATTTTGTTGTGTTACATAGGTTAACATTTTTGTTAGAAATCCCTAGATTTCTATTAAATGTCTGATCTAAACCACATTATGAATTTATTTGTTAAAATATTTCTTTATATAATTATATCAAATAGGTTTTTGTTTTACATAACTATACACTTTAAAAATTCATTTTTATTTATAAATCTGAATTGGTAATATATTAAATAACAGGTTATACCTTATACTGTCAAACACTTTCCTGTAAAAATACAGGAAAGAAATTTGTCTGATAGGTTAGATGTTAATTAAAATAACATCTCCCGAGAAAGCGGTATTGATATTTTGTAATTTACATCTTGAGTACAATTGTTAGGCTTATTTATTTAAAAATCATTGATTATAAGCAGATAATTTCTAAGTTTATCAAAATGATACATTTGTGGTTATAATGCATTACAAACTAAATTATCCTCTGTAATTAACATATTAATAATATTTTATCATAAAAAAAATTTTTCTTCGATAGTATTTTATTTTATATAAATATTCTTAATAAATATTACATATAACTTATAAAGTAATCTCATGTACCAATGTTTTTAGTTTAGGTAGGCCCATATAAGTTGTTGTTATACAAATTAAAGGAATGAGTTCAGTCTTAAACAGAATTTTATATCCTTTTGTAACTTACTTTGTTTTGTAGAAGAAGTATTATATTAATTAAACAGTATATATTTCTTGACAAAGATTTGAGTAAATAAATAATACTGTTTGAAGTTCAGCTGATTCATAATTATCTTTTATTTAACCTAAACTACCCAGAAGCAATGAAATTCTATTTGATTCATCAGTTTGTCAGAAATCGAATTTTTTGTTGAAAATCATAAATGTCCCAGAACGGGACATATCCCTAGAAGTACAAATTTTTTTGTGTTATTTTGTTGTGTTATTTTTAATAGGTTTAGAATCATTCCTGTATCAACAGAAATGCCGTGCACGGCCTGATCAATTTCTGTTATTATCGATTGGCAGTCTGTACATATCACGATTTCTTTATTATTGATGTTATTGGTAAATTCAATTGCTTTGTATACTGCATACATTTCCGCTGTAAAACTGGAGTTATAATTATCCAGTTTATATTGCAATTGGACATCCAGGGAAGGGATGTAAATGGCCGTGCCTGTGCCTTTGTCTGTTTTGGAGCCATCTGTGAAAATGATGAGCTTGTTTTTATAGGTTATGTTCAACATTTCATAACATTCTTGAAGTAATAGCTTTGGATTAATTGATTTGTTCAGTAAATTTCCATTTATCTGCGTGTTGCATTCTATGTTTAATGATCTCATAAATAATGGTAGTTCTAGGTCATGATGAACTATATATTCGGTATATTGATTATCAGTTGGGTTAATGTTATACACTACTGAGCTTATAGGTTCAATATAAATTGGAGTGTTCTTTTTTGTCCAGTATGGATGGTCTGTTGTTAATATGTTTAAGTGTAACAAGTTTGAATAACAGGGATGTCTTGGTGATGTTATGATCCTGTAAACAATTCTCTCAGCCAGAGTACTCCTTCTCATGTGGAGAGGAACTATTGAACATTCCATTTGGAGTCCTATTATTGGTGTAGATTTAAAGGCCCCAGTGGCTATTCGTAGTGCTTGATTTTGGATGATATCTAACTTATTTAAGATACCTTTTGAGGAGTGACTGTATATAAATGAACAGTAGTCTAGTTTTGCTCTTATTAAACTTTTATATATTGTTAGGATGTAGTCAGGATTAGTGCCATTTCTGTTGCAGGCTAGCATTTTCAACACATTTATATCTCACAAGCATTGGACGATAGTTTATTATCTAGGGTTATACCAAGAAGTTTTACTTTGTTTGTAACAGTAATGAGTTCATTGTTGATATACCATTTGTTATTTAATCCCGTTAAATTTCTTTTTCTCGAAAATATTGTCATCACACTCTTATTTGGGTTCAATTCCAATTTCATACTCTGTAATTCATAAGATAAGTTTACACTGTTCAAGGCTTTTTGCATGTCACCATGTATTTGTGTGTAATTTTTACCAGAGACATATATAATAATATCGTCAGCATATTGCAGTGATTAACAGGATTTGAAAAACATTCATTGATATCAGATATATAGATGGAGAATAATAAGGGACTGAGAACACTGCCTTGTGGAATCCCTTTACACGTTGTTCTTGTGATTGTGTGATCTGGAAATTTAATTGTCAGATGCCTGTTTACTAACCAGTTAAAACAATGTGTAATGAATTTGGCGGGTATTCCTTTTATATACATTTTGGCCCATAGTCTTGGTAAGTATACATTGTCATATGCACTGGATATATCTAGCGATGTTAAAACCGTGGTTTCATTATATGCTAGTGCTATTTGAATTTCAGTGATTAATCGTAGCATATAATCTGAGCAACCAAGATTTTTTCTGAAGGCAAATTGTGTGTCAGGTATTATATTCAGTTTATTTGCCAACCAGCTAAGTCTGTTTTTTATCATTGTATTCATGATTTTAATAAAACAGTTTATTAATGATATTGGCCTATATGAATTTTCATTTTCCTTGTCTTTATCAGGTTTTAAAAGTGCTATTATGTTACAATGTTTCCAGTCCTCAGGAATTTTTATCCTGTTGTTCCAAATATTGTTATAGATGTTTAATAGGACAGTTAGCGCTTCTATAGGCATTTTTTATCATAAAATAAGTAATACCATCAGGTCCAGGTGATGTGTCTTTTGTCTTAGATTGTATTGCTTTCTTTAATTCATTAATATTAAAATCCTCTTCCATCGGGTGTGAATTACTGTTAATTAATGGGGCGCTTAATTCTGCGTTACTTGGCACATAATCGGGTATAATACGTTTCATAAATCTGTTTGTTAGCTCAACATCATTTAACATTTTTGATTTTGTTGGTTTAATGTCTGGATTGGTAAGTTTTTTGACAATCTTCCAAGCATATGGAATTGAAGATTTGTTGTCAAGTTTTTGACAAAGCTCTTCCCATCCTTTTTTCTTTGCAGTTCCAATAATTTCTCTGGCTTTTAATTGTGCTACTTGGTAAGTATGATAGTTCATAGGGTTCATATTTAATCTAAATTTTTTAAAGGCAAGCCTTCTTTGAGCTATGGCCTGTGAACATTCATCCGTCCACCATGGCTTAGGCTTAAACCCAGAATTTACATCATGACGTTTGACATTAGGAATAGCTCTGTTGGCTGCTTTTTTTATTCCCATAAGGAGGTGATTATATTGGGCATCTATAGGTAAGTTTTCAGTAGGCCTATCCAATAAGTGGTCTTTGATTATATTAGAATATTGCTCCCAGTTTGCTTTTTTAAAATTTTTTCTTGTAGTATGATTTAATGTTGGTTGGGCTGTTCCGTCATGGAATATAAACTGCATAATTATTGGAAAATGGTTACTGCCCATTGAATCATTCATTAGCTCCCATTTAGAAATATGAGCATGAAGCTCAGGGCTAGCAAAGGTTAAATCAATAACTGATTGTCTGTGGTGCATACTTGGGATGATGGTACATACATCTTTATTCATCATAATAAAATTTGACTGAGAATATTCTCTATATATGTCATTACCTCTTTTGTTTGCGTTAAAACAAAACCAATATGGGTGATGAGCGTTCATGTCACCACCAATTAATGAAAAAGCATTGTTGTCATTACTAAATAATTCTCTCCAAATTTTTGTATCAGTTTTGCCATTTGCACAGTATATATTGTGAATATATATTGGAGCGTTATGAATGTAAATCTTAATAACTAACCATTGCATGATATTATTATTTTTTTCGCTAATTTTTTCAAAACGTAAAGATTTATGGACTATGGTGGCTACTCCACCATATCCATCACTTCTATTTACCTGAACAATTTTAAAATTATTATCAAGGAGATTAATTTTTTCATTAAGCCAAGTTTCTTGAATTAATCCTACATGTATTTTATTTTTTGCCATGAATTGCATTATCTCCGGCCACTTTGGACTCAGAGATCTGCAATTCCACTGAATGATATTTAAATCATGAGCTTGCAGGATGTTTTTTATCTGGCGGAACTGTGGTACCGTGTTTATTTTGGTATCCAGAACCTTTGTTTTGTGTGGTAATGATTTTCCCTTCATTTTCAGAGTTCAGGAAAGTTGCCAGAAACTCATCCATTTGTTTTTTATTATTTATACTGGTAACCTTTAATTTATTCCGTATCTCAGTAACCTTTGCATTTAGTAAAGTTTTATAATGTTCCCTATCAGCCTGTGATACTTCTGGAGGTTTACTTTTAACTGTGTTTAAATCTCTTGGTCTATTTATTTGGTATTGTCTGTTTAAGTTTGGATTTGATTGATGTGTTTTATTGTTTGTTTTGGGTTTTCTAAAAGTTGTAACTGAAATTTGAGGACTGGTTAAACTGGTAGTGTCACTGACAGTACTTAGTGGAGAAAATTTGTTTGATAGAGGTATCTGGTTTTTGATTGCAGATGTTTTAGGTAAAGAGGGGTATACTGTATTATCAGATACATCAAAGGATCTGGTAGCTTCAGCAAATGATTGGGGTCTATTGGAATATCCTTTTACTTTCTTATACGTTATTGGAAAGAAGGAGCTAGCAGAGAAATAATCTTCATTTCTGAGACTCATACGCTCTTTAATATTTTTCTGTCTGATGTATTCGGGACAAGCCTTAGAGTTACTACTATGCGGTCCGAAACAATGAATACATTTTCGTTCCAGTTCACAGTTGGTGGAGTGGTAGTCTTCACCGCAGTCTCTACATAGCCTTTTGTTTCTGCATGGGGAATTGGCCACATGTCCATAGGCAAAGCAGCGATAACACTGTTTTACTGGGATCATGTAAGGCTCTATCCTGACTCTTACATAGTTGAGGGAAATATATTCAGGAAGGGTGTCAGTGTCAAAAGTAAGCTTAACAAAATTTGTGTCCCTCAGTTCCTGATTGATGCGTCTTTTGATACGTACAGCCTCAAGAATTGGACATGCACATTCAGATTCCAATAGGATTTCTGATTCAGTGACATATGTCACTGAATATGTCACATATATATATGTCACATATGTTCACAATGTGAACTACACCGTTGGTGTATACTCTATTTGATGGGATAAATGCATCATATTGTGATAGGTGATTTGACTGAACAATGTTATTTGCAGATTGGAAATTTTTGCACACAATTGATATATTTCGACCAGATCTTTTGATGTATAGTCTATGTCAGTGTGGTGTGTTTTTATGATTTTACCAATTTGAAAGGGATTTAGTTTGGTTTTGTTTTTATCTTGTACTATTATTTCAAAAGGTCCTTAATTGTCTGCCGTATAGAGTCTAAGTTGGTTTACTTTCTTTTGTTTAGGGTAAAGTGGCAAGTTAGAATCATTTAATGTGTGATTATCTTTATTGGTTAGGTCGGGGCTGATGTCGTCTAGTTTTCTTTTAGGTGGGCCTAAATTGTTTTCTGTGTTAGGTTCATTTGGTAGGATGGAATTCACTGCATTTTCTATTTCTATATTATCCGTATGCATGTTTTCGGCTAGACCCGACGACATGTCAGAACCAGCCGTAACCTGCCTAGTTGTTGAGCAAGCCAAGAGAAGTTTTAGTTAATAATAAGACACAGGAAGATGTTAAAAACAATTATTATGAGAATTACATAGTACAATACCCA
>CM041791.1:83754222-83856230 GCA_023375725.1 Nephotettix cincticeps | reverse complement strand
GGAAAAATACCCCCGTCGCAGCAGACCTGCGTACTCAGCGAATTTCCAAATCAATAATTTAATATATGACGTTTTATAAAAATATGTCCATAAACATGAGAATTATTTGCCTATTCTCCATAAGATTAACATAGGAAAGAGTGTGCAGGTTAGCTGCTGTGAGGAACACTGAAATAAGT
The DNA here is from genome assembly GCA_023375725.1 of Nephotettix cincticeps. Classification (NCBI taxonomy): domain Eukaryota; kingdom Metazoa; phylum Arthropoda; class Insecta; order Hemiptera; family Cicadellidae; genus Nephotettix; species Nephotettix cincticeps. The sequence continues at coordinate 83,856,051 of CM041791.1, read as the reverse complement.
CATTTCTACCATGAATAATTTTTTATCTTAATATTTATACCAACTTTCATCAACATCTGTCCATAAATAAAGGACTTTGCCTATTCCCTATATGATTAACATGGGAAAAGAGTATGCAGGTTTGCTACCATTATAAACACATAAACTATGATTTTTAAGCATAAACTTATGGGTCCCAACCACATGAAGGTAAATATCAAGTTTTATACAAAAATATTGATTAATATGGGAAATATTAATTTTTAACTATCCTCCATAAGATTAACATTGGAGCCCCACAATACAATGTACTGTGTTTAGATTTTTTAATATCTCGGTAACCATTGGAGATAGAGAAAAACTTTAAGGAACTTAATTGTGTAGTTTTTTAAGCTGATTCTAATGGTGAAATATAAAATTATAAAATATATACATATGTATATATAAAAATTTTAACGACTATTGTTTTTGGACTCTGGGCACCTAAAGACGAAAAAATAACATGGTCTCATGGCTTAAGTCTTACCATGAGACCTACGGTAATAGCTTCTTCCCTATGGGAAATTCGCTAAAAATCAATTCCCAGCTTTATTGTTTAGCAACTAGTTATCTTAAAATTAACTTAATTAAATTGACTTTACAATTAAATAGATTAGAACGTGTATTTCATTATTGTTAGTAGTTATACGTAAAACTAACTTTATAATATAGTATGATTTCGAAATGGGTTTAAATCAATAACCAATATAAACTACCGGTAACTAATATTGCTTTTACAGCTGTTTGTTTTTTTTCTATTGTATATATTCTATTGTTCTATATATTATTAGTGTTAATTAATTCTTCATTGTTTACAAAATGACAAAACACGAGTGTCTACAACATTTCAAAGTAACATCTGTCAAATATTGGGAGAGGATAAGGATTAATGTAATAGAGACAGTCGTCGGAAAAAAACTTAAAATCTACCATTCCACTATTTCAAATAATTCACTAATTTAGATCCAGCAGTTTATCGGAAAAATCAACTTTATTTCTTCTTCTTCCCGAACTGTCAAAATATAGTGCAAACGGATGTTGTCATTAGAAAATGTAAACATTGAAACCTAAGACGGCCACGGCAGCTCTTTCTTCTTCTTCTTCCTGAACTGTCAAATTTTAGTGTTCACAGCTGTTGACATTCTTTTTTTTTTTTTTTTTTTATACCAGTATATTTATTTACAATCTGTTACATCAAATTATAACAATAAGTAAATAAGATAAAATACGAAATTGACATTAGTTGTTAGTGACAAACCAGTGAATGAACTAACAGTATTATAATTTAGATACAGCTATTTGAATCGATCACTTAGATTTGTAAAATCGTGCCTCTTCAGCCGGTATACCGTCTCACTGTTGTCCAAAAGGTTCACAGCTAAGTAATTTGGATGGTTGTTGAGTTTTTTTCATACTTATCACTGAATTTTGAGATTTCTTCACGAACAAAAGGAATTTTGAGATCACGATGAATAACTTGATTTGAAACATACCAAGGGGCTTGAACAATATTCCTAATAGTTTTTGACTGGTATCTTTGAATTATGTCAATATTAGTGTTGGAAGCGGTACCCCATAGCTGGATGTCATATGTCCATGTTGGTTTCAATATTGTTTTATACACTAAAATTTTGTTTTCAACTGAGAATTTTGAGTATTATCCGATGAGCCAATTTAATTTTTTCGTTTTTAAATTTAAATTTAGTCTTTTAGTCCAAATATGATGATGCCAGGTAAGTCAACTGTCCAGGTGGATACCCAGGTATTTCACAACTTCTACTTGAGGGATTGCAGCATTGTTTAAAAAAAACTTAAGGACAGACCTCACGCCTTAGTGTGAAAGTTACATGGGCTGACTTTCCTTCGTTAACTTTGATTCTCCATCTCTTGAGCCAGTCTGATATACTGTTTAAGGTTTGTTGAAGAATTTGGGAGGCAGAAATAGCGTTTTGATGTGATGCCAATATTGCTGTATCGTCTGCAAAAGTAGCAACGACCACTCTTGGGTTTATTGGAAGATCTGCTGTGTACAGTATATATAATACAGGTCCGAGAACACTTCCTTGAGGAACTCCAGATTCAATCCTACAGAAGCTAGAACGTGCATCCTGAAATTTTATTTGAAAAAATCTACCATTTAAATATGATTTAAATAGGTTGTAGAAAGGGTGAGGGAGCAAAGATTTTATTTTATAAAGTAGACCATCGTGCCATACTTTATCAAAAGCCTGACTTATATCCAAGAAAGCAGCCGAGCAAAATTGTTTCTTCTCCAAGTCTTGTTTTATTACATTCGCTACTCTGTGAACTTGTTCAACCGTCGAGTGTTCTCTTCTGAACCCAAACTGGTGGCTCGGAATTAAATTGTTATCACTAATTATAGGCAGTAAACGCTTTAGTAATAGCTTTTCAAATACTTTAGAGATAACAGGAAGAAGACTTATAGGTCTGTAAGATGACACTTCATGAGGAGGTTTGCCAGGCTTAGGAACCACGACAATCTGAGATATTTTCCACTGACTCGGAAAGTATTCCAATCGTAAAACAGCGTTGAATATCAACATCAACATAAAAAATGCTCTGCCAGGAAGTTCTTTGACGATCTTACCTGTTATCAAATCATAGCCAGGAGATTTTCTTTCGTGGAGCTCCTTCTGGACGACAGATCTTAGTTCATCAATAGTAACAGGTTGGATTGGGAGGTCCATTTGTGTTGGGGCTTCAAGAAGTACGTTTACTTCATCACTGATGTCAACTCCTGTGTTATTAGGTTTAAATACGTCTTTAAAATGATTTGAAAACACATCACTCTTCTCTTGACTGCTCTTCGCCCATTGGCCGTCTGGTTTCAAAATTGGAGGAATTGGAGTTTTAGGTTGCTTGAAATTTCTCGTAGCTTTCCATAAAGAGTAGTTTGTTGATTCATTTGGCGTCAAGTTTGAAGTATACTCATAAAACCAATCATTTTTAATTTTGAGTAACATTGCCGATAAGTGCCGTGAAGCTCTGTTGAAGTTGGTTTTGTCCACTGGACTCCTTGAGTTTTGCCATACTCTTCTTAGGCGCCTCCTTTCTGCTATTTTCTTTTTTACGCAAATAGGGTAGTTGATTTTACTTTCTCCCCTTATACGTAGTATATGGAGAAAGTATTGTTTTCGTCCAAATTTTCGAATTTGAGTTGAGGGTGGATATATCCGTTTTGGGATATATCAAGTTTCCGTTTTGGATTCAGGATATATCCCCTGAATCCAAAAAAGTGGGTTTGGAGGTGATCGATGTCTGTCCGTCCGTGTGTCTGTCTGTGTGTGTGTCTGGATGTGTACAGTGCCACAGCCTACCCCGTTGGTCTGATTTAGATGAAATTTGGCATGCACGTATATATTCACGGTATCTCCAGGTTTTTTTTTTCATTTTTTTGGAATTTTTGATTTTTAAGGGTAGTTCACCCCTAAAAACTCTTAAAAAACGTGAAAAATCCAAATTTCTCAAAAACGGCTCTAACGATTTTGATTAAAATTTGATAGTTTATAGTGCATAGAGTACTAAATAATTTGACACCACCCGCATGTCTGTAAAAATGACGGTTCAAAAGTTATGGGCTTTTAAATGTCAGAAAAATCAAATTTTTAAATTTTCAGCGAAAACAATAAACGTAAAGTATAATTTGACTGTCACCATTAAAACCTGCTTAAAAAACTAAACAAATTAGTATTTTGAATTATTTGTCTACGACTAACGGTTCCAGAGAAAAGTTAAATTTAAGGTCCATGATAAACACAGTACCGGTACGTTGTCTGAAAGCGTCCAACGTTATTCTTATGGAGAATATTAAAATATCAATTTCTTCCTTATTTTTTAACCATTTTCCATGAAACATGGTATGAAGTGTAAGGTCAAATCACCCAACAGAACTAACTCAAAAAAGCTTGGTATTACCGGGGGGGGGGTGTTTCCCCCCATACAGTTCGAACAATTAATTTAACTTTGCCTCTCTTGTTTTTATTTTCAGAAACGGGATGATTTTTGAAACAATAAATTATTAAATGGTATTTATTTAGATGAACTTTGACGAACATGATGGTTTATTACAGATTGTCTTTGTTGAACTTACTTAAGGGAGAAAGTATGTGTCAGTTCACTGGTACCGTTTATTTTGATACTTTTTAGCGGTCGGTTTTGGAGTAGTAAGCCAAGCCGATTGCTGTACGGCTTGCGTAAAACATTCCACACAGTTATCTACGTCTTCTGGTGTTTTTAAAGGAATATTAGTATCAATTTTTGATGACAGAACTTCACGAAAATGACACCAGTCAGTATATTAATTGCATAAATGAGTATCATTTTCTGCCGTAATAACTGACATGCCAACACTTAGAATTATTGGTGAGTGATCGGACGAAAGATCAAGACAAGACTCGATATTAAGATAGTTATCAGAAATATTTTTGGTTACGAAAAAATCCAGCAAGTCAGGTCGCTTATTGAGGTCGGAAGGCCAATATGTAGGTTCCCCCGTGGACATATAGCCCAAGTTGTTATTTAAGATGGTTCGCTCAAGTTGCCTACCTCGTGGATTTGTAATTCTTGATCCCCACATCTCATTTTAGCGAATTTCCCATAGGGAAGAAGCTATTACCGTAGGTCTCATGGCAAGAGTTAAGCCCGAGACCATGTTATTTTTTCTTATTTAGGTGCCCAGAGACCAAAAACAATAGTCGTTAAAATTTTTATATATATATATATGTATATATATGTATATATATATGTGTCTGTGAACACGATAACTCTCGTAAAAAAGGTCCGATCAAGACCAAATTTGGTAGAGACGTGTATTCCTACAAATGCTCGGACGAGTTCGTAAACCAGACATATCGGTCAATGGGAACGGGTAGTTTGGGGGGGTTTTGTACCCCAAAATGGGGTTTTTTGCGTTTTTCAAGTAGTTTCTAAAAATTTCTAATTTTATATTTCACCATTGCATTCAGCTTAAAAAACTACACAATTAAGTTCCTTAAAGTTTTTCTCTATCTTCAACGGTTACCGAGATATCAAAAAATCTAAACACAGTACGTTGTATTTTTGAGGCTCCAATGTTAATCTTATGGAGGATTAAAAAAATTTAATTTTTCACTTATTATCTAATATTTTTGGATGAAACTTGATATTTAGCTTCATGTGGTTGAGATCCATACATTTGTGCTAAAAAATCATAGTTTATGTGTTTATCATGGCAGCAAACTGCATACTCTTTTCCATGTAATCATATTTATGGAGATTAGGCAAACTCCTATATTTATGGACAGATGTTGATGAAAGTTGGTATAAATGTTAAAAATAAAATTTTTGATGGTATAAATGGCTACTTTCAGTGTTCCTCACAGCAGCAAACCTACTCACTCTTTCCCAATTTAATCTTATTGAGAATAGGCAAAAATTCTCATGTTTATCGAAGATTTTGACCAAACTTGTCATATATTATTATTATTATATTATTGATTTGGAAATTCGCTGAGTACGCAGGTCTGCTGCGACGGGGGTATTTTGCGTTATAGTCACCTCCAGATAAGAATCTGTTACCAAGAGAATTGAAAAAGTTTGTAAAATCATCACTAGAAACGTTATGTCTCGTGGGCAGTATACAGAAGCCAATGTTATGGGACCATGCCAATCTTCTAAGGTTATTTTTGTGGCCTGTAAATGGTCTAATTGATATTTAGTATGTTCATAATGTTTGATATTGTTTTTGATGGATAATAGGTTCATTAAGTCCCTATCTGTTGTGCCTGCTGTAGCATTATTTTTTTCAAATTTGTCGAAAAAACTATTTATTACCTGAGAAATATTGCTGATTTCGTCTTCTTTTAAACATCTGCCTTTTGATGAGACGATCTGGGCATAAGATGAGGCCCGGCCTCGGCTTGAGTTCGGAGCGTCATTTTCGTGGGAGCTTGACGGGTCCGAATTTGATTTTGGAGCTGGGGTTTCTTCTGTTCCACGTATCATCGTAGTATTCCTCTGTCTTAAGGGAGGGAAAGACTTTTGTTTGATTTCTTTGTAAATCGTACAGCCCTTGTAATTGGAGGGGTGCTTACCATTACAGAGTGCACAAGTAGGCGGAGCTTCTTTTGGTTTGTACAATTATGGGATTCGTGTTGCTGACCGCACTTAACACAGCGGGGATTGTGCCAGCAATAAGATTTCGTATGGCCGTAGGATTGACATTTTTTGCACTGGACTATCTCTTTCCTTTTGTGCGGTGGTTCAAATGTAATTTTTGCATTTAACAAGTAGTTTATATTTAAAATGTCTTTGTTTTGGGAGTTAGGTTCCAGGTCAATGAAGAACATATACAAAGGATTTTTTGTTTGACTTTGCTTTGCGTTTGTTACATTTCGGACTGAGAACCCGTGATCCTCAATCGCGGTTTTAATCTCTGAAGTTTCGGTTGAAAAGTGCATATTTTTTAGTACAACACGATAAGCTTTTTCTTGTTTTAGCTGAAATGTATGGAATTTAACGTTCATTTCAGTCAACCTGCGAACCAGTTTACGGTAGGCATCAACATAAGTAGGATTGAGTTTTATTTGATTTTGACTCATACACCTGTAAGTATATTCATTCTTCAGAATAACCGATTCAACAGATAGTATCATATTCTTTACATTCTGAACATCAGGTATGAAAATCGGAGGAGGTTTAGGATCTCGGGATGGGGTGGTTTCATCTGCAGACACAGTCGATGCATTAAGTGGATCGAAACTATTTTGGGTTTTCAACGTAAACTCATTTACGTTTTGACGGGATTTTTTTTTATTTTTGGGTGACATTAGTACTCAACCCTCTCTTTTGAGTGCTATAGATAACAGTTTGCCAGTCGTTTACAGATTGGCTAAGCACGTTATTGTCTAAGCAAGATGAATTATTATTTCTGCTTAGTATGGTCATTAGAGATGTGTTCTTAATTATCACTTCGATTGGGTGCTATCATTTGGGAATGATGCATTGTGTGCTCTGACGATATTATTGGTAAAACATGTTTCATTTTGATGCCACTAAATATAAACATGGAAAAAAAACAAACACTAAAACTCCATCAAATCGTCTATCACCATTCCAACTTGGTTTTAAAAAATCATACAGATAAGCCCTTTTTGACTCGCACACTAATTCTTTAATTTATCCATCCATCAAATGGATGCTGAAGTTATTAACTTAAAAACCTCAAACATCTCCATCAATTCTGTTAACAAGTAGTTTTTGAAACAACATTTCTTTTGAAAAAGTGAATGTATGGATATATTATTCATTGAAAACCAGTTTCCTTTTTAAAAAAAAACACTCGACGGTGCATCAACTTCAGCGCTTAACTGAAACAATTGTGGGTTGAAAGAAAACATTCGGTTGCTGGTTTCCTAGATATCGCCTTCGACAACACGTATGGCATGATGGACTTATTCTTAAATATTGATACCCTCTCCACTTAATAAATATCATTAAATCTTTTTTACTCAACAGAACATTTTCTGTCAAAATTAATTCTTCTAATTAATTATTAAGCTGGCGTGCCACAGGGATCGATTTTGGTCCTGTGCTTTTCAACATTTATTTGTCGGATATGCCGGAAGTTCAAGACGCAAGCACTTCCGGATGACACTGCCGTTATCTGTCATTATATATGAATATGTGCAATTGCAACATCTATTGACAATCTTATTGTTTTTGAAGTGGCGGTTTAACCTTAATCCAAGTAAATGTGAAACAAAAATATTTTCTTTGAAAAATTATCTTCAGCCTCATGAAATTCATATATACGGAACGTTTTTACCTTGGAACAGAGATGATCATGGAGTAAAATATCTTGGTGTATGGCTTGACAAAAAACTTAATTGGAATCTACATATCAACAATAAATTGACTCAAGGTTATGCCCGCCTAGCAACCCTCTTCCCGTCAATTAACAGAAAATCAAAATTGAAACCTGAGTGCACCATTTTGATGTATAAATCAATCATAAGACCATTAATAATGTATGCTTCCCCCGTTTGGGGGTTATCAGCTTCAGAATCAAAAATTAAAAGAATTCAAATTTTTCAGAACAAAATTCTCCGTATTAGTGTTAACGCTCCATGGTTTATTAGGAATAAACATCTCCATGAAGAACTTTGTGTGAGCCCCATTAAAGATTTTATAAGAAAAAGTTCAACAAAATTTATCCATACGTTGGATCAAGTGCATAGGGCAGTGCAATTCAATATCGGTCAACTGACTCTTAATAGACGATTAAAGCCTAGACTCGTTCAGGATTTTCTTGATCTAGAATAACAACAAAATTATAAATTCCTAGTTTCAATAAGTTTTACTTTCTTTTGTTAAAAAATGTGTCATTTATGTTCCCGGGTGACTCAAAAAAGGGCGAACCCACTTGATGTTTTTATTATTAAAGTTAAGTCGAATTATTGTTAAATATTCTGTGTAAAATATTGTATATTGATCCGGAAATAAATAATTGTTAAAAAAAACAAACAAACAAAGATTGAACAGGTTAGAAAGTCATTATTACAATTAAAACAGAATTAACAGGAGAAAAATGTCAAATTTTACTTGGAATGAAAAAAATCTTAATAAAATGTTCTTTTACCCTTAAGCAGCACAATATCAGTCAAACATATCAACGTTTTACGAAAAAAATTGCACACTAAAAAAGTAAACTTCATTTTCACAACACAGATACAGCTGGTGATGATAATTAATGTAAAACTAACGCCAAAGTATATTGTCTCCTAATGCATTTGACAAAATGTAAGTGAAAGTTGCTGTCCAGGTTTTGAGTCATTCCGTGAAGGTTGCTATGATAACTGCAGTTCAGACTAAAGAACTTCCGGCAGAAGCAATGTAAACAGCAGATTTTATAGGCAATTTCAATGAAATTTTTGATTGTCTGAATAGCAAACGTTTGTTTGACAGTAACCCGTTGCGATGTGCCTTGTCAAATCACACCGAACAAGGGAAACAGGTGAAAGAGAGGTAATCAGTGCCTGTAAATGGATTAGCCACTGCTATGAAGAAAAATATACAAGAGTAAAATACCCCCGTCACAGCAAACCTGCGTACTCAGCGAATTTCCAAATCAATAATATAAAAATAATATATGACAAGTTTTAAAAAAATCTGTCCATAAACATGAGAATTATTTGCCTATTCTCCGTAAGATTAACATGGCAAAGAGTGTGCAGGTTTGCTGCTGTGAGGAACACTGAAATTAGGCATTTTTACCATAAATAATTTTTATCTTAACATTTATACCAACTTTCATCAACATCTGTCCATAAATAAAGGAGTTTGCCTATTCCCTATATGATTAACATGGGAAAAGAGTATGCAGGTTTGCTGCCATGATAAACACATAAACTATGATTTTTAAGCATAAATGGATAGATCTCAACCACATGAAGCTAAATATGAAGTTTTATCCAAAAATATTCATTAATATGGGAAATATTAATTTTTCCCTATCATCCATATGATTAACATTGGAGCCCCACAATACAACGTACTGTGTTTAGATTTTTTAATATCTCGGTAACCGTTGAAGATAGAGAAAAACTTTAAGGAACTTAATTGTGTAGTTTTTTAAGCTGATTCTAATGGTGAAATATAAAATTAAAATTTCTTAAAAATTACATGTGAAAATGCAAAAAACCCCATTTTGGGGTACAAAACCCCCCCAAACTACCCGTTCCCATTGACCGATATGTCTGGTTTACGAACTCGTCCGAGCACTTGTAGGAATACACGTCTCTACCAAATTTGGTCTCGATCAGACCATTTTTACGAGAGTTATCGTGCTAACAGACGATATATATATATATATATACATACATATATATATATATATATATATATATATATATAAAATTTTTAACGACTATTGTTTTTGGACTCTGGGCACCTAAAGACGAAAAAATAACATGGTCCCGGGCTTAAGTCTCACCATGAGACCTATGGTAATAGCTTCTTCCCTATGGGAAATTCGCTAAAACAAAATGATTAAAAAATGAACGAAACCCCCGAGTTTTCATGGCTTCGAGCTTACCGTGACGGCCGTTTTGCAGTTATGGGAATGTCTCAGTGCGGAGGGTGTCAGCAGAGAGGAACGGATTATCCGTTCATCTATGGTGTCAGCTTCCGTAAATATTATAAAATCAGTGTTACTACGCAGCTATAAAATCAATGGTATTACCGACAACGACTGTGTGGCGCACTCGACGTTCAGGCCACCCGACTGGTTCTGGTGGCCCGAATAAATATCTGACACCGTTATATATGGGGCTGCCCTTCTCTATCTTCTATGTTATTTAATTGGTATTAAGCATTGTGTATGTTAAAAATACCATCACAAGTAAATATTGACTAATCTATCCACAAAATGGTCTTGAGCATATCCTGACGATAACATTGATCGATAACATGACGAATCAAGAGGCATAACTGAACTCTCAAAGGAGGGTGTCTTAGTTCTAAGGCTTGCACTCGAATAAAATGGTAAGGATGCAGCTTTTCTCTACGTACAAGTCTACTAACATATGATTGGGAAACTCCAAACTCACGTGCAACTGATCTTGTACTTGTTCGTGGGCCTCTTGCAAAGCGGTTAAGAACTGCTTCTTCAACTTCATCGTCTTGAATAACATTCCCCACTAATCAAGTATTAGTAGGAAACCTTTCATTTTCACGCAAGCAGCAATACACGTTAACAAAAGTCCTTTCATTCGGAAGCCTTCTGTTGGGATAGCAGCGACTGTACTCACGTCGACTTAGTCGACGTAGTTAAAGAACTCGTAAACCATTATAATGTCAACGTAATCCTGATAGGTAAACGACATGACAGCTCAAAACAACAATGATAACGACTGTTATGGCATCGGAAAAGTTTATTTTGTAGTGCGCAATTCAAAACAAACAAAAAACCAAATAAATAAACAGTCAAATAGTACAACAATAAAAAATCAGCTGATTATAATTGGTTTACTTCCTAGTCATCTGATTTAGTCAAAATATTCAGCTAATAAATTTAAGCTAAATAACCGCTACGGTAATTAGTTGTTGTTAAGGGCCAAAATTTTAAAAGTTAATGCTGTACCTTATCAACGTATTTATGAAATTTTAACATTTTGACATGGATATATGTCTTAGCTTTGGGGGGTGTTAGTGATTTTTAAGATGGAAAACATGTAACAGGTTGCCATAGACATAGAAACTACCAGAATTATTCTTGTATTGAATTTTAAATATAAAAGAATAAAAACAGCAGTTTTGATGAGCTTATAACATTCCCTTTAGACATATCCATGATCCGACCTATTTCCCACAGGGAAGTAGATACAAACATTTTTTCAACGTATGACCCCTTATATTTATACATAATTTTAAAGCTATAATTAAATGAGAAAGTTTTTATACAATTGGAAATTAGAATAAGAAATATATAGCTGGCTATATTTAAACTTAAATTCATTTGGAAAATTTCAGTAAATATATTTTTTGACTTTAAAGTTATTTAAAAACCATTGAAAACGGGGTCATTATTGAAGTACTCTGTGTAACATAGATCAAATTTAATCCTGTTTAAAATAGTGTTTTATATATATATTATATATATATCTATATATATATATATATATATATAATTTTTTACCGACTTTTGTTTTGACCTCTAGACACGTAAAAAAATAACATGGTCCCAGGCTTAAGTCTTGCAATGAGACCTTCGGTAATAATAGCATTGAATAGCTTCTTCCCTATGGGAAATTCGCTAACACCGGGAGTTATAAAAGTTAAGGGGTTAAAAAAGTAAAATACCCCCGTCGCAGCAGACCTGCGTACTCAGCGAATTTCCAAATCAATAATATAATAATAATAATATATGACAAGTTTGGTCAAAATCTGTCGATAAACATGAGAATTATTTGCCTATTCTCCATAAGATTAAAATGGGAAAGAGTGAGTAGGTTTGCTGCTGTGAGGAACACTGAAAGTAGCCATTTATACCATCAAAAATTTTGTTTTTAATATTTATACCAACTTTCATCAACATCTGTCCATAAATAAAGGAGTTTGCCTAATCTCCATATGATTAACACGGGAAAAGAGTATGTAGGTTTGCTGCCATGATAAACACATAAACTATGATTTTTTTAGCACAAATGTATGGATCTCAACCACATGAAGCTAAATACAAAGTTTTATCCAAAAATATTAGATAATAAGTGAAATACCCCCGTCGCAGCAGACCTGCGTACTCAGCGAATTTCCAAATCAATAATATAATAATTATAATATATGACAAGTTTGGTCAAAATCTGTCGATAAACATGGGAGTTATTTGCCTATTCTCCATAAGATTAAAATGGGAAAGAGTAAGTAGGTTTGCTGCTGTGAGTAACACTGAAAGTATACCATCAAAAATTTTATTTTTAACATATATACCAACTTTTATCAACATCTGTCCATAAATAAAGGAGTTTGCCTAATCTCCATATGATTAACATGGGAAAAGAGTATGCAGGTTTGCTGCCATGATAAACACATAAACTATGATTTTTTAGCACAAATGTATGGATCTCAACCACATGAAGCTAAATATCAAGTTTCATCAAAAAATATTAGATAATAAGTGAAAAATTAATTTTTCCTAATCCTCCATAAGATTAACATTGGAGCCTCAAAATACAACGTACTGTGTTTAGATTTTTTTATATCTCGGTAACCGTTTAAGATAGAGAAAAACTTTAAGGAACTTAATTGTGTAGTTTGTTAAGCTGATTCCAATGGTGAAATATAAAATTAAAAATTTTTAAAAATTACATGTGAAAAACGCAAAAAACCCCATTTTGGGGTACAAAACCCCCCCAAACTACCCGTTCCCATTGACCGATATGTCTGGATTACGAACTCGTCCGAGCATTTGTAGGAATACACGTCTCTACCAAATTTGGTCTCGATCGGACCATTTTTACGAGAGTTATCGTGTTCACAGACACACACACACACACACACACACACACACACACACACATATATATATATATATATATATATATATATATATATATATATATATATATATAAAAATTTTAACGACTATTGTTTTTGGTCTCTGGGCACCTAAAGAAGAAAAAATAACATGGTCTCGGGCTTAACTCTTGCCATGAGACCTACGGTAATAGCTTCTTCCCTATGGGAAATTCGCTAAAATTAATTTTTCCTAATCCTCCATAAGATTAACATTGGAGCCTCAAAATACAACGTACTGTGTTTAGATTTTTTTATATCTCGGTAACCGTTGAAGATAGAGAAAAACTTTAAGGAACTTAATTGTGTAGTTTTTTAAGCTGATTCCAATGGTGAAATATAAAATTAGAAATTTTTAAAAATTACATGTGAAAAACGCAAAAAAACCCCATTTTGGGGTACAAAACCCCCCCAAACTACCCGTTCCCATTGACCGATATGTCTGGTTTACGAACTCGTCCGAGCATTTGTAGGAATACACGTCTCTACCGAATTTGGTCTCGATCGGACCATTTTTACGAGAGTTATCGTGTTCACAGACACACACACACACACACACACACACACACACACACATATATATATATATATATATATATATATATATATATATATATAAAAATTTTAACGACTATTGTTTTTGGTCTCTGGGCACCTAAAGAAGAAAAAATAACATGGTCTCGGGCTTAACTCTTGCCATGAGACCTACGGTAATAGCTTCTTCCCTATGGGAAATTCGCTAAAAACATTTTTTTCTATGAAAATAATACGTTCAAATAATAATTTGACTGCCACCATTGAAACCAGCTAAAAAGGAATTCATTGAATTATTCAGTGAATCCAGGGAAAAATTAAATTAACTGTCCATGATTAACGCAGTAGAAATAGCTCGGTAATACCGTGAGGGGCCCCCCCTTCATAAAATTCTTACGGTTAAATTAACTTATGATAGTTTTAATACAGATTTTATTTGTACACCGATTTTTAAATCTACTGAAGGGAAACGCATTTTTTGTGTAAATCAACTGATAACGTTTATTTACTATTGAGTCGGAAGTCGTCCATCGTACCTTGATATAAATTATTTATTTGTGTTTTAATATTAAAATATTTTAATAAAATATTTATATAAAATATTTTTAATAGTACGATTACAATGGTACATTAAATTGTACACTTGTATTATATTATTTTTTCATATAGTCTATGATCTAACTTCCACACACAATGCTCTTTCCAGCATCCGGTTGTTTTTGCACTCCATTTTGTGAACCCTGTTTTGTTTTGAAAAAGATTCACACAGTCTGACTATTTCTATTTCCGCTTACCGCTATTCTCTCTCGTCTTTTCTCTTTTCTCCCACCCTTCTCTACAACCGTCCCTACGTTGAGTTTGTGTGACCATCCCATCCCGCATCCCGGTGCGACTCCAAACTCCACACATTTAAACCTTGTTGAGACATCTTGCGTGGGCAACTGGTATCTTTCCGGCTATCACTTTAAAACCTCTTACTTAATTGTTACCACTAACTTATATTTTTGATTATCCATCATGAGTGAACCACGTAAGTAATTAATATATATTTATTAGTATAACTGTCTAAAGATAAATTCACAAGAAGGAAAGTGCATGTTTTCCTCGTTGATCCATTGATTATTGCTTCCATTTTGTTCACGGTGGTAAAATGTCTGGATGTATAATACGTAATGAATTGATCATTTTACATATCTTTCTGAGATTTTGAATTACTTAATCCACTCCTAATGTCCTAAGTTTTGTAATTGTATATGGGTTATATAGGCTCCATCCTGTCATAGGTTAGCCTTTACTTAGTAAGTTAGTATGCTTAGGATAGGAACCTCATATAGGCCTAAGTTATCTCCAGTGTAATTTTAGCCTCAAAGTCCACAAGAACAACAACATAGTAAATATTTTTGGTGAGGTATTCAGCAGAGATTGGGGTCTTATATTTCTGTGGCAAAGTCCTGAATGTATAGGCTTACCATATATTTTTCACTTATACTGAGAACAACCCCCAAAAAAGTGAGGCCAAGCTGAAAATACCCCCGTCGCAGCAGACCTGCGTACTCAGCGAATTTCCAAATCAATAATATAAAAATAATATATGAAAAGTTTAAAATATATCTGTCGATAAACATGAGAATTATTTGCCTATTCTCCACAAGATTAACATGGCAAAGAGTGTGCAGGTTTGCTGCTGTGAGGAATACTGAAATTAGGCATTTCTACCATAAATAATTTTTATCTTAACATTTATACCAACTTTCATCAACATCTGTCCATAAATAAAGGAGATTGCCTATTCCCTATATGACTATTATGGGAAAAGAGTATGCAGGTTTGCTGCCATGATAAACACATAAACTATGATTTTTAAGCATAAATGGATAGATCTCAACCGCATGAAGCTAAATATCAAGTTTTATCCAAAAATATTCATTAATATGGGAAATATTAATTTTTCCCTATCCTCCATAAGATTAACATTGGAGCCCCACAATACAACGTACTGTGTTTAAATTTTTTAATATCTCGGTAACCGTTGGAGATAGAGAAAAACTTTAAGGAACTTAATTGTGTAGTTTTTCAAGCTGATTCTAATGGTGAAATATAAAATCATAAACTTTTAAAAATTACATGTGAAATACGCAAAAAACCCCATTTTGGGGTACAAAACCCCCCCAAACTACCCGTTCCCATTGACCGATATGTCTGGTTTACGAACTCGTCCGAGCATTTGTAGGAATACACGTCTCTACCAAATTTGGTCTCGATCGGACCATTTTTACGAGAGTTATCGTGTTCACAGACACACACACATATATCACATATACACACATGTATCCTCGTGAATCACCCTGTATATATATACAGGGTGATTCACGAGGATATGCGGTAACTTTGAGAGCTCATTCTATATGTAAAAATAATGAAAAAAACTTATATAAACATAGGTCCGGAAATGTTTCGTTAGCGAGTTATACAGGGTTAAAGATTTCGCCTGGATTTCAGTTCCGCTGAGTAAATGAAGACTCTCTGAAATTCTGGGAAGTTAAATTTAGGGGCAAATGCCATTGTTTCTTATGGTTTTTTACCTGAAAAATTGATTAGAACAGGTCCCAGAACTGTAAGATGAGTAGTTTTTGAGTAATCCAGTGTAAAATGCAAAAACATTGAGTAAAAAAAACACAATTTTTACATTTGGCCAGCAATCGCTTTGTTATTTTACCAATAAACTGATCAAATTTCAGAACAAAACTTGTAGAAAATTTAATTCTAAACAAAACGGTATGATTAAAGTATACAGAAAGTGAACAGATAATCGATTAAAGGAAGTTTTATTGAAAACAGAACAACACACGTTTTTCATTTGGCCGACAATAACTCTGTTGATTTCTTATTAAAGATCTGTAAAAAGTTAATGATTTTTACTTAAATTTAACACCTTAATTTTTTTACTAAAATTTCAAAATAAAATAATATTAAAACACAGTTTTAAAATAAAGAAATAAACATAAACAACAAACATAAATAATAAAAAAAAAAATACACATGTTGAGCGGATAATTTGTTTTTCATAAGTTGGCACTACAATAACAGCTGATCAACAATGATGTGATTTGAATTGTAGAATTTTAATTCCTTGAGAGGTAACAACTGAGTTTTAGTCCACGTGTGTATTGTTCTGTTCGTCGTATTGAATTTTAGTCCGTGTTAGCATTGTTTTGTCCATAGTAATTATTAAATTGTTGGAGTAGTAATGCCATACTTATTTTCAACTGAAGAATACGCCGATATGGTGTTTATTTACGGTGTATGTGAAGGCAATGCTACAATCGCTGTGGAAGAATACAGACAACGTTACCCTTATCGTAGAATTCCAAATGCTAGAACCATTATTTCTACATTTCGTACGTTACGGGAAACAGGATCACTTCCAAGCGTAAAGATCCAGTCTGACCGCCCTCGCCAACATGATGTTAATGTAGAAGAAAACATTATTGCTGCTGTTGAACGTAGTCCAGGTATTAGTACAAGACGTATTTCAAAGCGGTTTAGGGTTTCGCAAAGTAAAGTTTGGAGAACACTTAATAAGAACAACCTTTATCCCTACCATAAACAAAAAGTACAGCATTTACAACCAGGAGACAATGAACATCGCTTGGAGTACTGCAATTGGTTAGTCAATCATCGTCAACTCTTCAAGTACATTTTATTTACCGATGAGTCACAGTTCACTCGTGATGGTATCAACAATTTACGAAACCAACATTCATGGGCAGAAGAGAACCCTCATGCAACAATTGAACGTAACTTTCAATACCGTTTTAACATTAATGTATGGTGTGGTGTTATTGATGATAAGCTAATTGGACCGTTTATTTTTCAAGAGCGCTTAACAGGTCAGGCGTACTTACAGTTTCTTCAAGAAGAATTACCGACATTGCTGGAAGATGTTCCTCTTGCAACGCGACGCAAGATGTACTTCCAGCATGATGGCGCACCGCCACATTTTTCAAATGATGTTTCCACCTATCTAAATCATCAGTTCCCAAATAAATGGATCGGTCGTGGTGGTCCTATACACTGGCCACCAAGGTCACCAGATCATACGCCATTGGACTTCTGCATATGGGGATGGATGAAAGATCATGTTTACGAGGTCAAAGTAAATTCCCGTGAGGCGTTACTTGATCGAATTAATGAAGCCTTTGTGCAGTTAAAGGAGAGCCCCGTAGAACTACGAAAAGCAACAAGAGCAATTCTTAAACGAGCAGAAAGATGCATTGAAGTTAATGGCAACATTTTTGAGCATTTACTGTAATTTTATTGCATAACTTTACATTACAGTTTTCAATAAAACTTCCTTTAATCGATTATCTGTTCACTTTCTGTATACTTTAATCATACCGTTTTGTTTAGAATTAAATTTTCTACAAGTTTTGTTCTGAAATTTGATCAGTTTATTGGTAAAATAACAAAGCGATTGCTGGCCAAATGTAAAAAATTGTGTTTTTTTACTCAATGTTTTTGCATTTTACACTGGATTACTCAAAAACTACTCATCTTACAGTTCTGGGACCTGTTCTAATCAATTTTTCAGGTAAAAAAACCATAAGAAACAATGGCATTTGCCCCTAAATTTAACTTCCCAGAATTTCAGAGAGTCTTCATTTACTCAGCGGAACTGAAATCCAGGCGAAATCTTTAACCCTGTATAACTCGCTAACGAAACATTTCCGGACCTATGTTTATATAAGTTTTTTTCATTATTTTTACATATAGAATGAGCTCTCAAAGTTACCGCATATCCTCGTGAATCACCCTGTATATATATATATATATATATATATATATATATATATATATATATATATAAATTTTAACGACTATTGTTTTTGGACTCTGGGCACCTAAAGAAGAAAAAATAACATGGTCCCGGGCTTAAGTCTCACCATGAGACCTACGGTAATAGCTTCTTCCCTATGGGAAATTCGCTAAAAGGAGGACCGTTTTGTGAAGCCCAACTGAACGAACTTTCATAAAGTTTGAAATTCACGTAGGCCTATTAAGTATAACTTAAATCTTTATAAACACTTGTTTTTCCTAAATTTGGCCTTGAATTTAAATCAGTATAGAAATATTTGGTATAAAGGCAATAAAAACACCAATTTATGATTAAGTAGGTGTATTACACATTCACAGGTTCTTAACATGATTAACCCTCTAGCTGCCTGTCATTTCACTCGGGAATGCCACCTCATTTTTGGCCACTTTTCAGGTTTTATTTTTAATTTTAAGATAAGGGTTAATTTAAATACTTACATTCAGCTGAGTGTCCCAAATTTAATGATATATTATACTACAGGTATAAATTTATACTAAGGTATAAATACTACAGGTCTAAAATTTTCAAAAGTGTGCTTTTTGAGAAAATCAAATTTAATATTTTCATTAAAATTTTGAAAAAAAACTTTCTCTTAACCCTTATTAAGCTGCATATCAAATGAAAGGGTATACAGTTGGCTTTAAAATTCTACAAATTTTAACTCTATCTTGTCTTGGAGAGCTGCAATTTCAGTTTGATAATCATGCGGATGGTCGAAAATTGGCGTTTTTTTTAACAACTTAACATAGCTATATTTTGGGAACAGTTGAAGATATTGAGTTGAAATTTGGTATTTTTCTTAGTCAACATGAAGGTAACCAATGTGCCAAATTTCTTCAAAATTCTGAATTAGTGAGGTTTTACCACTGTGTTGATTTGACATGGATTGACCCTCTAGTGGGTGTAAAAATTCACTGGAAACTGGCGAATGGCAGCTGGAGGGCTAATTGAGGGATATTAGCAATTTTTCATACTAGTGGATAAATCTACCCTGAATAATAATGATGTCTCCCAAGATAATAATGTTCCTTCTTTCAAAAATTGTTTAAAATAAAAAATGTTTTATTCTCTTGGGGGGGGGGCTGTATAACCCCATTTTCTACTGCTAGTAAAACGTTTTCTGCTTCTGCATCATAAATAATTTTTAATCAATAGAATTAAAATTACTAATTTAAATTATCATTTAACTTAGATACCAAAAAAATAACCTAGGCCCTATTATCAAAATAAAATAAGTTATGTTTTTTTGTGAAACCTTTCTAATGCCATTTTTCATATGCCATTTTTTCTACACCATGGAAAATTGTAGTGTACATTTGTATATGAAACGTGTGCAAAAATTGTGAAAAAAATACATTTTGTCGGGTCCTTAAATATTTAACATTTTCTATGGTGATTTTTATCATCCACACATAAGTAGTGATGTAAAATACCCGGGTATTTAAGACTCGGGGTAAATACCCAAAATCCATAAATACCCGGGTATTTTGTGTATTTATGAAATCAATTGAAATTCATTTATATTTACCCCTAAATGTGTTATTGTTATCATTACATGATAAATTAGGATAGTCTATAACACCTTTTACAGTAACTTGAAGCTTTGCTAGTACCTTTTATTTTATGATTTAGCACTTTTTTAAAAATAATACACAAAGATTGTAAATATGCATGGGGTTTTGTGTCTTAAATCGTGTAACATCAGTTCAATTTATTACAAAAAATAGTATATTAAAAAGGCTGTGGCTATTTCAATTTTTACCATTTTATAAATTTACAATCAATTAAATACCATAAACAAAATTATATTTATAAATATCCAGGAATTGTTGGGTATTTATGATGCAATAAACAGTTGAACTTGCCATGAATAGTTTTATCCAATACTATAATACGAGCAAGGTTTGTATATATATATTTGCACACGGATCTCGAAAACGGCACTAAGGAATTTTTTTAAATAACTAATTTCTGAGTAGAAAATAAGTTCTACAGTAAGCGCCAGGAGAGAAGTCTGTTGAGATCTAGCCAATAGGACACGGACGCGACCGCGCTGTTGCCGTATTGAACGCTGCCTCTTTGGTTTTTTTCAAGCAAAAAGTGTGAATAATGTCATTAAATACTATATAAAGTAACATTTTTTATTATTTGTTTGAGTTGAGTTTTGATTATGGTTATTACGAGTAAATTTTTAATTAGTTTATGTCAATGTAAATAGATAAATGTGTAATAACCTGTATTTTGTTCTAATAAACCAAAGATTGAAAATATAAATATATAATTTTAAAGGTTATTTACATATAGAGTGCTACAAAAATAAGGTTTGTCCGGTTTGTTTATGAGTATCAATTCAAGGAAGCCGTTGTCCTGATGGAAGGCTGTCAAAATGTCGGTCATATGCAACCCAGAGAGCACTGTGATGCAATTTCCTTGTGATGCAATTTCCTATAATAAATATATAGATTATTATTTATTATTAAAACTATAAACCAAATGTAAATCTTTAATTTTTATTGCTTGAATCTAAATAATTTTACAGGCCTCATAATATGAAAGAATAAGTATTTTTAGTGGTAGTCTGGATTTCAACCTATATCTTACTTCTATTAAACATAAATAAAACAATATAATTTTCATATTGCTTGATAGCCCATTTTATATACAGTTTGTATAGTTAAAAAAGAATTAAAAACAAAATGTATAGTTTTATAGCTGTATGTTATAAAGTGAGAGTTTTATGGCTATTTATGTAAATACCTGAGCCAAGTGTCAGAAATAGCCTAGCAGTTATTATAGGGTTAAGGATAAAATAGTATCACTAATAATAAATAATAATCTATAACTATAATATAATTATCGATGTAATATAAATTATGTTATTATATATATATATATATACATATAATTAGAGAAAAATAGCTAGAAATGAGTTTGGCAACGTTGCGCGTAGTTGATTGGCGGACTCAAAATCACCAGCTGTCTTGGCCCCGCCTTCAACAGACTTCTCTCCTGGCGACTGGTATAGATAGGTCTAATGTCCAGGAAAATTCTGGTTTTGTAATATCAAGTTAAAAATCTAAAAAATTAACATTACGCTTATGGAGAATCAAAATGTAAACAATATAAATCAAAACATGTTTGTAACCGTTTGACAGTTGTTGATTGAAGATGGTGGTGAACAATATGTGAATAGAGGTTTTGCATAAACATTTATTTTATGTATGTATAAGTGAAAAATTATCAAATTATTAAACAATTTGTAAAAACTAAAGGGTATAATAACTGTGCAAAATAAAAGCAGAGAAAAGTACTGTACTGCAAAAAAAAGTACTGTATTTGCAAAATCTTTCCTGTTTTGAAAGAAAACGTATTCACTCTATTGCTTGAAGCCACTGTAACAAAACCAATTAACTGGTGTAAATTAAATTTCTCTTTTGCTTTTCAATCCTCATTTCTCTTCTAACAAAATCAGTTGATCACAGGATAAAAATAACAACTGTATGGACATATAAATTCAATATAAGATTAGCTAAAACAATTGAGGTTGGCCAAAATTTCTTAAACGACGCAAACTTAGCCGACGCCGTAGTACAGTGGCTAGCGCTCAGGTCCCACGTGCGGAAGGTCGTGAGTCCGATCCCCACCCGAGGACTATATTTTTGTTCAGTGTTTATACCACATTAATTAAGGTGTATGAAAACGGTTTTATTTTAACCACATAAATGTTTTCATTTAGCAGTAAATTTGTTTTAATTTTACTAATTAACTTGTAAAATACATGTCTTATTCTATCCGAGCAAAGCTCGGTCACCAGGTACTTAGTTTTAATAAATGATTGTGTATAGCATTTTTAGAATACTCCAAAACAGTTAAAACTATTTATAATGTTATTGTTATTAAATATTTTTCAAATTACCTTGAAATGTTATTATGTACATAGTTAAAAAATATTATTAAAAGTTACAACCACTGTGCTGAAAAACTACAAAAAAGAACATGGCTTAATAAGAGAAGTTCTATAGAAATATTCATATTCATACTTGAAGTTATTCCGAATCATTAAACAAACAGCAAGCAATCAAAGAGTGAAAACAATTTAAAAAGAGTTTTAAACAAATTGGAATTTGTAGGCCTACTTGAAGACCTGAAAATCAATAAAAAGTACCCTAATACATGTTGTACAAATCTTTATAAAAAAACAAAATAAAATAAATTGCTAAAAAAGAACATTTTATTGTCAATGTCATAGTAAAAATGATAGGCATAAGCATTGTAAAAGAAAAATTATATACTATTGGATAAAAACATTATAAATGTTTTGCAAATTCAAATGTTTTGTATCACAAGTTTATGAAATTAGTTTTTTTTAATTTTGATACCAACGAAAGATTTAGAAAATAAATATTATTAAATCCTGCCATCCTACAGATTGAATTTTAATTATTTTCTTAAGTTGTTTACTCATAGGCTACTACTAGGTTAAATTTTCCTGCCTTCCTAAATAATAATTAGTACCTGGTGACCGAGCTTTGCTCGTATAGAATAAGACATGTATTATAAAAATTAATTAGAAAAATTAAAACACATTTATTACTCAATGAAAACATTTATGTGGTTTAAATAAAACTGATTTAATACACCATAATTAATATAGCACTGAACAAAAAGTATCGCACCTGGTCGGGATGGAACTCGCGACTTCCAGTTCTTGAGGCCGACCCGCTACCAATCGGCTACAGCGTCAGTCAAATGAGCAACGCCGTTTAACGTCTTTTAGCCAAAGCCGATCATTTACTGTTTAATTATCCATACAGTTATTATTATCCTGTGATCAACTGATTTTTCTAGAAAAGGAATGAGGATTGAAAAGCAAAAGAGAAATTTAATTTACACCAGTTAATTGGTTTGTTACAGTAGCTTCAAACAATAGAATGAATACGTTTTCTTTCAAAACACAAAAGATTTTGGAAATAATTTTCTCTGCTTTTATTTTGCACAGTTATTTTACCCTTTAGTTTTTACAAATTTTTTAGTAATTTGATCATTTTTCATTTATTACATACATAAAATAAATGTTTATGCAAAACCTCTATTCACATATTGTTCCCCACCATCTTCAATCAAGAACTGTCAAACGGTTATAAACAGATGTTATGGTTTGTATTGTTTACATCTGATTCTCCATAAGCGTAATGTTAAATTTTTAGATTTTAAACTTAATATTACAAGCAAACAAGAATTTTCCTGGACATTAGATCTATTTAGAAAAAAATCTCAATCTTCTTTAAATTAAATAAAAATTATAAATACTCAGGACCTGGGTATTTATGGCGATTATACCCAGAAGTAAAATGCTAGTAGTGACATTATGAAATTTTGTTTAACACATTTTATCATAATTTTACTATCCTTACAGGGTAGTAATTGCAAAAAAAACATGTCAATCTTCTTTAAACTTTAATAAAAATTATAAATACCCAGTTTTTATATTTATAATTTTTTTTAAATTTACCTACTCACTGGGTATTTGCCCGGTCTACATCACTACACATAAGTGCTCTGTAGAGTAATGTTGGTTTTTAGCGAATTTCCCATAGGGAAGAAGCTATTACCGTAGGTTTCATGGTGAGACTTAAGCCCGGGAATTTATATTTGTCTGTGAACACGATAACTCTAGTAAAAATTGTCCGATCGAGACCAAATTTGGTAGAAACGTGTATTCCTACATTTGATCAGACGAGTTCGTTATCCAGATATATCAGTCAATCCGAAGGGGGTAGTTTGAGGGGGTTTTGTACCCCAAAAATTGTCTTGCATTTTTCCCATGTAATTTTTAAATATTTCAAATTTTATCTTTCACCATTAGAATCAGCTTAAAAAACTGCACAATTAAGTTTCTTTAAGTTTTTCTCTATCTAAAACAGTTACCGAGATATTAAAATACCCCCGTCGCAGCAGACCTGCGTACTCAGCGAATTTCCAAATCAATAATATAATAATAATAATATATGACAAGTTTTATAAAAAATCTATCCATAAACATGAGAATTATTTGCTTATTCTCCATAAGATTAACATGGGAAAGAGTGTGCAGGTTTGCTGCTGTGAGGAACACTAAAAGTTGTCATTTCTATCATAAATAATTTTTATCTTAACATTTATACCAACTTTCATCAACATCTGTCCATAAATAAAGGAATTTGCCTATTCCCTATATGATTAACATGGGAAAAGAGTATGCAGGTTTGCTGCCATGATAAACACATAAATTATGATTTTTAAGCATGAATGGATAGATCTCAACTAGATGAAGCTAAATATCAAGTTTTATCCAAAAATATTCATTAACATGGGAAATATTAATTTTTCCCTATCCTCCATAAGATTAACATTTGAGCCCCACAATACAACGTACTGTGTTTAGATTTTTTCATATCTCGGTAACCGTTGGAGATAGAGAAAAACTTTAAGGAACTTAATTGTGTAGTTTTTTAAGCTGATTCTAATGGTGGCATATAAAATAATAAATTTTTAAAAATTACATGGGAAAAACGCAAAAAACCCCATTTTGGGGTACAAAACCCCCCCAAACTACCCGTTCCTATTGACCGATATGTCTGGTTTACAAACTCGTTCGAGCATTTGTAGGAATACACGTCTCTACCAAATTTGGTCTTGATCGGACCATTTTTACGAGAGTTATCGTGTTCACAGACACATATATATATACATATATATATATATATATATATATATATAAAAAAATTTTAACGACTATTGTTTTTGGACTCTGGGCACCTAAAGAAGAAAAAATAACATGGTCCCGGGCTTAAGTCTCACCATGAGACCTACGGTAATAGCTTCTTCCCTATGGGAAATTCGCTAAAATCTAAACACAGTATGTTATATTTTGGGGCTCCAATGTTAATCTTATGGAGGATAAGGAAAAATTAATATTTCCTATATCAATCAATATTTTTTTATTAACCCACCCGTTTATGCTTTAAAATCATAGTTTATGTTTTTATCATGGCAGCAAACCTGCATACTCTTTTCCCATATTAATCATATAGGGAATAGGCAAACTCCTTTATTTATGGACAGATGTTGATACAAGTTGGTATAAATGTTAAAAATAAAAATTGTTTATGGTTCAAATGCCTACTTTCAGTGTTCCTCCCAGCAGCAAACCTGCACACTATTTCCCATGTTAATCTCATGGAGAATAAGCAAATAATTCTCATGTTCATGCACAGATTTTTATAAAACTTGTCATATATCTTCTATAATATTATAAAGAAGAGGTGGTTTCTGTATGTTTGTTTGTGGGTTTGTGTGTTTGTGGGTTTGTTGTGGCAAGTGAACGCAAAAAATACTGAACCAAACAGTTTGAAATTTTACACAAAGACAGATCTTAAACTCATGCAACACATAGGCATACTCATTTCCTTAAAATCCTCTCGGGCTACGCCCTGTGAACGTCCTAAGTTTCAATGTTTACATTTTTAGAAAATGAAAACATAAAATTACTTGAATGTCAACAGCTGTGAACACTAAAATTTGACAGTTTGAGAAGCAGAAGACACGGTTGCTGTAAATACCCCGGGATTCAATGTTTACAGTTTTTAATGTCAACATCCGTTTACTTCACATTTTGACAGTTCGGTAAGAAAAAGAAATAAAGTTAATTTTTACACATAAACTGCTGGATCGAAATTAGTGAATAGTGTATTATTTGAAATAGTGGAATGGAAGATTTTAAGTTTCTTCCGACGACTGTCTCTATTACATAAATCCTTATCCTCTCCCAATATTTGACAGATGTTACTGTGACAGAATTACTTTGTAGAACATGATAGTTTTATTACAGATTGTTTTTTTTAAATTTACTTAAGGGAGAAAGTATGTGTCAGTCCACTGGTACCGTTTATTTAACCCGTGTGAAGAACGGGTACTTTGGCTAGTTATTAATATATTATTGATTTGGAAATTCGCTGAGTACACAGGTTTGCTGCGACGGGGGTATTTGATATTTTTATACTATCAAAAACCAACTTAACTTCCTACCAGAGCGCTGTAAGTCTGTAATAAATATGTCACGCAACATGTAATATATCGCTGTAGGCTATACACACAATATCCTAAGCTTTTTATGATTAAAATTTACAGAAACTTACCCCAATTATAACACTGGAGGTGGAGGAGGAGGGGGTGGTTATGGTGGATATGGAGGGGCATATCCAGCTACAGGAGCTGGGGCTGCAGCCCCTGCTGCAGGATATGGTCAAGGTGGATACAATCAAGGTACTGCTAGTAACTACAGTCAGCCACCTCCAACAACTGGGTGGGGTGCTGGTCAGCAAGGTTATGGTGGTGCAGGCAGTGATTCATATGGTGCTCAAGGAGGACCAAACAAAGGTAAATTACTAGAGGTGTCCAAATAGCCAAAAGTCGGATTGGATTATAATCATATTCAACACCAACCCAAATTTCAAACAAGTATCTGGTAAAATCTAGTAACCCTTTGCGGTCGGATGGTCCACTTAAATGGCCCTTATGATTTCTGTACCAGCTTTAGGTTGGCTGAAGAAACTAAGTTTGGGTGGGCCATAATTATTGTGGCCGCTTCTACTTTTACAGGCAGCTTGGAGCAACTTTTGTTTGTTTGGTGTCTTGAGGTTGGATGGGCCACTTTGGTGAACAGTAGTGCTTTCTCTATGCGGTAGGTTAGGCCAATTTGGCAGCCCTTTAAACTATTTGTAAAATATATATCTTTTTAATAAACATTCGGTTACTATGGTAACAAATAATTGTGGGCATGGCCACAAAAGTGGTCGATCTTGACCTCACAGGACAATAAGGTTAGAGTAGTAATCAAGTTGGCATGGAAACAGCTGTGGGCATAAAGTGGCCCATCCGACCTGAGGGTACCATCGTCAAACACCCATCCGAGGGCAAAGGGTTAAATATCTCAATTTTCGGTTATCCTTACAAGACACCAATCGTTGAAATTTGTTCTGTAGTAAAACCAATTCTAATAACATTCTTTGTTTGTACAATCAAGGAAAATACAATTTACGTTGAAATAATAGTTTAAATAAATATAATAATAAGAGGGGAGTTAACAGTTTAATTTTTGTCATCAATTGACAGCTCTCGTCTCTTCCTTCCGTGCACAGAAAAAATTAGTTCCACTTTCATAATAATTTATTTAATCCAAAAAATAAACCTTTATTCCAAATTGTAAATATAGCTAAGGACTTTTATCATTGCAAATGCTTAATCATTATGGCTAATCATGATAAAATGTTTTGTATTTCTTTCTTAGGCTTGCCATTACTATGGTCACAATGATTAAAAATTAAGCTGGCGCTGGTATCTTCAAACATAAAGCTATATTGTGGCAGATTTAATTATGGTTTACATTTTTTTTTCATACAATAATAAAGTGATTAAATTTCCACAGGATGTATTTTGAGATAAGCAACAGCAATATATAAAAAAAGGCAACCAGATGGCCCATCAAGATTATGAAAACTATGACCTTGAGCTTTGGTTAGGTGGGAGTTTTTTTGAGTCAGTGTTCCAATCAACAAAGTATACTACTGGAACGCATGCTGGGCCACCAAAACTGTCCGAAAACTTAGGTTTTGTTTGGAATATCTTGACATCTTGGGTTTCGTTTAAGGGCAGTCCGACCCCCATATAAACTCAATGTTAACTAAATGTATCATATCTTACAAACTATAAGAGATAACAACTTCAATTTTTTTTATTTTAAAGGTTAGCTTATTGCTTAGTTCCATACGGAAGGTTTTGAAAAAATCAAATGGAAACAATTTTTAATTTTGTTTTGTTCAAATAGTTGAAATTTCACTAAAAAATTATACTCAAAAAAATTTTTTCCTTAACCTGGTATGTAATTTTTTTTAAATCCTTCCGTATGGCACTAGTAATCATTGTCAAAAAGGCACACCAAAAAAATGGTAGTGATATCTCTAATAGTTTTTTTTACAGGTTGCATCAAAAGTGTCAAAAAGCATATTTTCAGTAAACGTTCCAGAGAGTCACTCAACTTGGTTGCTTTAAGTCAAGACATACGTTACGAAAATATTTTTTCTAAAGGCAACTAATATTTTTAATTATAAGTGTTATATATCGTTGTAAAGAGGAAATTTTAGAGAATAATAAACAATAAAAAAACAAAAATGGAAAAAAAATAAATATTTTGGGTCGGACTGCCAGTATTCAGGCGCTTTAACTGGAAGCTCATGGCAGTCATTACAGCAGTTCGTTGAAGGACCATTAATGTTTTAAATTAGCTTATGCATGTTTTTTTAATTCCTGTATTTTCACTCGTATGATTTCCAGAAACATTTTTAGAAGATAGGTTTTTAGACAATATGCTTATAACAAACTCTAAAGCTCAGAAAATAGACAAGTTTTTTAATGCATTTGACATTTTTTATACACAAAAATTCTCTCTTGCCTAGTTCTTTTTAAATAAATTAATTTTTTAAGAAAAAACATTTTAGCGAATTTCCCATAGGAAAGAAGATATTACTGTTGGTCTCATGACAAGGCTTAAGCCCAGGACCATGTTATTTTTTTGCCTTTAGGTGCTCGGAGACCAATAACAATAGTGTTTTAAATTTATATATAAATGTGTGTCTGTGAACAAGATAAATCTCGTAAAAATGATCAAGACCAAATTTGGTAGAAACGTGTATTCCTACATTTGCTCAGACTAGTTAGTAATCCAGACATATCGGTCAATCGGAACGGGTAGTGTGGGGGGGGTTTTCCCATGTAATTTTTAAAATGTTCAAATTTCATCTTTCACCATTAGAATCAGCTTAAAAACTACACAATTTAGTTCCTTAAACAGGGTGGCCACTCAACCGGGAATAAGCTGGGAATTAGCAGTCACCGGGTATAAGCTGGGAATACTGAAAATTTGGGATAAGTACAGGAAAATTACTTCTTGTCTAATTTTTTTATTAAGCTAAATTATTTTCTTTTAATTTTAGCTAACATTACAAAATTATATTAGTTCAAGAAGTGTTATTTTTCTGGGAAACAATAGAACACTAACAATTATATTCAACAGGTTGTTTATGTGTACGTGCAACGTGGACACAAGACTTGCATTGGCAAAGGTGGAAGGGGGTAGGGGTAGATGCGGCGAGGGAAGCTCGGCATGCAGTTAGCCAATGTAGCACTCTTATGTAAACTGTCTTGTTGAGAAGGCATTTCACATAGAATGCCTTTTCTGTGATTTGTACATTGACCCATGAATTTGGAATTTTGAACCTGCTCAGTAGTCTTAAATTATTTATTAATAAAGGAGACCAGGAAAATGGATTTTATACAACCGATAAAAACTGGTATTTCTTAAATTTTGTTTCAGCTATTGGTCTTAAGGGGGCACTCCACCCAAATATTGACCTAAAACCAAAAAAAATTGTATTTTATTTTTTTAATTTTTATTTTGTTCTCTGGTTTATCCCGAACACAATGATGTGCAATATATGTTAGTTTTAGTGTTGTAAGTAATTTTATTTAGCTATAAACTTAATGCTTGCACTTGCAGATTCAGGATTTTTCCAATTAACTTGTCGTTTGTGATGGCTTTAAAAATCGCTAAACCGAAAGTTTGATTTTCGCTTATTTTAAAATACGGGAACGGATGTAACAGTTCTATGTGAGATAAAGACACAATTTTTTTATTTTGGACGTTATAATGTGTTCTACAAACTGTAGTATGGATTTACACTAATTAAGTTTTTAAATATTTTTAATTTAGTTATAAAAAATAAAAAAATAAAAATTAGTTAATTAAATTGCCTAATAAGATTTTTACATATATAAATATTGGAATTAAATATCCATGCTACAGTTTGTGCACACACATTTGCTCTACAAAATAAAATTTACAAAATCAAGATATCTCATACCTACCTTAAGATACATCCATTCCCGTAAACATCGATTTTTTAGGAAAATCAGCCCCCCCTAAGGGGGAGGCGTAAAAAAGGGGTCAACCCCTATTTTATTTTTATTTTGATAGCTTAAAACTAATTTCCGAAAAAAAATTATAAATAAGGATTTTTTAATTTTGGGTGGAGTGCCCCCTTAAAAAGCCTTTCAGCCAGTTTGGTCTATATGCAGCATTATACAAAATTATAATGCTATTATTTATTATCTTTCAATTATGTACGTATGAAAGTGTATGAATTGTTATTACTGTTCAAATCACCAATTATGTATGGCTGCTAATAAAAATTGAATAAATTCTGAGAATTTAATTTTTTTAGTACTACAACAACAGAAATTGTAACAAATCTTCCAGGAGGCTACCAGTATGATCAAGGCAGTACACCAAACTATTCTCAGCCCCCACCTGCCAGTGGAGCCACTTCTGGGGGTTACGGCAGCCAAGGCAACTACAACAATGAGGGAGGTTACCAAGGCTACAACCAAGGCGGTGGTGGCTACGGTGGGGGTGGTGGAGGTGGCGGAGGAGGAGGCTATGGAGGTGGTGGCAGTGGAGGTTACAACCAAGGTGGAGGATACAGCCAAGGGAGTGGTGGATATGGCGGAGGACGTAAGTTTCAATACAATTTTCAGTTATGTGAAATCAAAGGTGATCAATTTAGGATGGGCAACCTAATGCAATTCAACTGATTGGTTTTTTGTTATCTTCTTCTCAAGCAGTAGAGCGATACTGCAACATTGAGTTGTCTTTTGAACAATTTTACATACCACTTCTGACCTTTTTCAGCGAATTTCCCATTGGGAAAAAGCTATTACCGTAGGTCTCATGGTAAGACTTAAGCCCAGGACCATTTTCTTCCGCCCATATTTTTTCGTCTTTAGGCGCCCAGAGTCCAAAAACAATAGTTGTTAAAATCTTTATATATATATAATGTGTCTGTGAACACGATAACTCTCATAAAAAATTGTCCGATCAAGACCAAATTAGGTAGAGACGTGTATTCCTACTAGGGGTCTGTGGTGCACCGAAAAAATCGGTACCGTACGGTTCCAGCCTTGTACCGAACCTCGGTACGGTATAAGCAGATGTACGGCAAATACTGAACGTAAGACTTACTCATAGCGTGTTGGTGAATGATCGTTTAAAATAAAACAATTTCACCAGGACCTCAGGAAAATTGGGCAACCAGCCATCTCCCTGCCGGCTCTAAATTATTGTGCATTCCCGGCTTATTATCGTATCCACGTATATCAGCTTACGCAATCAGGGAACCGTTCCTCCTTTTGACGCAACAAAATATTCGTACCAGTATGAGGCTCGTATTAGTCGTGTTTCAAACTTCAAATACTGATGGGAATACTTATGATTTTTCAATCATAGTTAAAACCTTTTAAACTGTGATTTTTGATTCTTTCAATTGGTTCGTTCTTTTTCCTCTGACAGCCTGTTGACGATGTTATAATATAACATCGTAACATAACATCGTTCTGTATTGGTCATAATATGACCAATACAGAACTGTGATTTGCCGTATTGATCCTGCTCTTTCAGGATTTTCACTCAAATAAAATAAAAAAATCATAATGTTAAGGATATAATTGAATAAAGGAAATAAATAATTTTTTTACAATGTGTTCTGTATTTCCTCATTAGTTGAACCCCTCAAATCCGAACTAATTGGGTCTGAAGCCTGTTCTTCCAAGGAAATAAATACTACACACTTATTTCGTCACTGTATTCGCGCGGTAACCGACGGGTTATACAGGCTGTGTGTGACTCAATAAATTCGAGCCTGTGCTAAAAATAAACTATTCTCCCCCTACCCTTACTAACAGGGATGCGTATCGCGTCTGTCTACTGTCTGTGTCTAGTTTAGTGCGCGTTTACCTGCTCATAAGTGTGTATCTATAACAACCGACGTGGCTTGGAATTATGGTCGTGTGAAGACTTTCTTCATTTCAACAGTTAAAGCATTGCCCATGAGAGTCTCCCTGTTTCCCACACAGCCATCAACACTTTCCCATACCATACCTGGATCTGTCCTATTTTTTCCTAGCATTTCTATTTGTAGGTCTATTTCCCCTACCAACTTCAAACACTCCATCACCTTGTCCTATTTCTACATTCACTCTAGCATTGTGATCCATATTATGTCCTAAACCACTTGTTAATGGCATAGCCAAATCAATATTTTGAATCCCAAGTTCAGGGTCACTCCAGTCCATATAATTTTCATTATTTTCAGGCCTAACTATTTTGTCCTTATTGCTAGTATTATCACCTAAATTTATATCATTTAGGCCTACCTGTAACTGCCTAGTCCACTTCACTATCACTAAAGGATGTCAACAAAGGACTGTCCATCTATCGGTCTATTCAACAGCTTACTGTTGACAAACACAGCTGATTTATATCATTTGTTACGAACCGAAAAATGCATAGACAAACAAATATTTTGGTTAGAATCATTCCTTGATTATACGGAACGTCCTCCATTTCGCAAGGAACCTAAATAGTTCCAATATTCACCGAAAGAGAGCAGCATATGACGGGTTGACATGGAGCGTTAATATAATGTCAAACCACCAGTCGGTCGCCTTTTGCAGCACGTTAATATGACGGCAAACAACGCTGAGGGGTTAAAGGAACTAAATTGTTTAGTTTTTCAAGCTGGTTCTAATACAGTAGAACCTCGGTTAACCAAAACAGTTCTATAAATAATAATAAGTATACAACATGTGAACAGCGATCTTGTCTCTCCAGAAAGAATGCGTTATACATGACTTTTCAGTGATGCACGGCCGACATAGAATAACAGCTGACACTGAGTATTCCGTCGTTAAATAATGATTTCTGGTTGTTTTAACCATTGAAAAAGCATTTGATTTGTTTGATTTTTGATGTCTTCATGTCATTATTATAGTATTTAGACAAAAAAAATTCATATCAATCATTATTTAGATGGCTGTGGAAACTGTGTCGTCCTGGTTACATTACGAAGCCGTCTGACTTCTTTCGTATCGGTTGCCGGTTGCATTGTTTGTCATCGTTCACAATCTTTGTGTAAGCTTGCGTTTTAATTTATAATTATTATTAAAATTTTTGCTGATGAAATTTGATTGACTGTTTTATAATGGCAACTAATGGATTGTTTCTGATCAGGAAATATAATAGTTTTTTGGAACATACGTCATAGTGAAATGAAGTTATTTTAAGTGACAAAGAAAAGGGAATAGAAATATGTATAAGTTATGGTTATTTTTATGGAAGTATAGTCGATAAATCAATTTTTCAAATGTTTTCAATTTTCAAATTTTTCAAATTTGCACAGGAGGTGGCGGAGGTGGCTATGAGGGTGGAAGAGGAGGTGGAGGCGGTGGCGGCGGCGGATACAAGTAAGTCTATGGTTGTTAGTTGATAATTTTTAACATTGTTCAAAATCCAGTATTTTATTTCGAGGAGGCTAACTAATGAGACATAACTAATGTAACTTGATTTAAT
Source organism: Nephotettix cincticeps (assembly GCA_023375725.1). Lineage (NCBI taxonomy): Eukaryota > Metazoa > Arthropoda > Insecta > Hemiptera > Cicadellidae > Nephotettix > Nephotettix cincticeps. Next base: position 83,822,053 of record CM041791.1, on the reverse strand, counting down.
GAATCTTAAAATCATATTTTTATTTAGTACCTAAAAAAATGGTGGCGTAAAGACATGTATGAGAATATTGGAAGCCAAGCTATTTACTTAGATATTGATAATTTTTACCCTAAAAAATTGCTATATTTAAAATATCTTAAAATATAGCGTGATCAGGGAAATTGTAGACATCTGTCATAATGAAACATTTTTGTAGTAACCCTGTATTAATATAACTCAAGTTAAGTAAAACTCAACAAGCTCCCGTCTTCACAACCCCTAAGTCCACTTTGAGTCAAATTGTAGAATTTGATACTCTAATTTATAAGTATTATTAAATGCACAATTAATTCAAGAAAATGTCCAAATGGTGACTAGATATCTTATATAAAACCAAGTAATTAGGATCATATAGTTTCCCTAATTTAAATAAAACAGATTGAATTATATAAGTAAGCAATAATAATTAAATACAATTTACAATATCTTGCTGTAGTTTTATCGTTGTACATGTAAGTATTAGGGGTGTTGAAGTAGGGATTTTTTTCGTCCACGAACACCAATTCTTGTTAATGACTGAGTTGATGGATAACATGTATAACACTACAGTGCTATTAACACAACACAAATCACTATCTGTGTTGATGAAGCTATAATTTATTACTATAAACTTGTCCAGTTGTTTCAAGAATAAGAATTATGCCAGTCCAAGTTTGAATCAGCTCAATAGGGTATATTTTTGTTATTTATGTCTATTGGTATTCAGCTTTCTCATATTGACTACAGGTGAATAAAGATATGAACGTGACCGATTCTCGATGCCGATCGATTGTCAATACCACCAATTGTAGGAGATTGGTATTAGTATCAAGGGTCCATTGACCAAAGTCGATGCTCATACAGGATGACCAGCGACCGAGAAAAGTGGGAATTCTACGGGAAATGTACGGGAATAGTTAAAAAATACGGTTTTGTACGGGAATAGTAAAAAATACGGTTTTGTACGGGAATTCGGCAACTGCTATTTTTAAAATATCAATATGTCTAATGCTCGTGATTATTTAACTACGACACATCTTGTGAACAAATTAAATATTGAAGTCAAAGGGTTAAAAATGATACGTTGTTGCACTAACTCCCTGATCGAGATTTGGTGGATTGTTTGTGCTGAAGCAGACAGGACGGGCTGAAGGGGCAGCAAGGGCTGAACTGGACCGGCAAAATGGCATGTGTAGTGTACACAAAAGATGACTCGGGAATTTTCGGCCTCTTCCTTCCGTGGAAGAGGCCGAAAATTCCTGACTGAGACTGAGCTTCCGTGCTCAGTCTCGTCTCCCCGAGCAATGTGACCAAGTACAAGTGTCTTAGTTAGTGACTTACAGTCCAGCCCTGAAACAAGTCAATATTTTTTAGGTTAGTTTGCCTCGTCCAAGCTGTCTGCAACGATCGTCTTGGATGAAATAATTGAGCTTGTTATAATTATTATTATTTATTTATTATTATTATTTTCAGTATTTTTCCGACAAAACCAAACAAATGGGTTCATAATAATTAGTAATATTTACAAATCAAAGAGAAGGACTCTGTCCGGCTGAGTGGTTTTAATTGTTACCGAAAGAGTGAAAAGTTAAACAATGAAATCAAACCAAAATTTAAACCTTTTCTTAATCAGCAAATCAACTGTCTTTGGATGAGGTTTGCTTTGACTCAACATCGAAAAGTCGGCGGCAGTCGTCAAACATCGGGCGAGTTCAGTTCCAATTCGAGTTGAGGCCAAAATTCATTTGAGGGAGATGGTGAAATGGGTACGTCCAAGATGAATGTTGTTAAAGAGAAAATTCAAAAACTATTCAATTAAATTTCATAAGTGATTAAATTCTGTCAATTCGTTGATATTCATAGTTAACATGATGGAAAAACACTTCAATACTCTTAACACAAAAGCAAAAACTACAGTCCGATTGACAGGTTATCTGAAACCAGAATGAACAATTCATTCTGGTAGAAATCTGAGTCTGATTGCTTATCACACTTCTGAGTCTGAGAGGCGCAGGTGCACTGTGATCACTTCCCTTCCGTTTACTAGTAACAGATAAAAAGCTTGCCGTATTCGACTCGATCCACGCCGACAAACTGACCAAGAAAACTAGGCGTATCTTGGACGCACAATATGTTCTAGTTCACTTTAAACTCTACTCTAGCGCCACAATGATGTAAAAAAACTAAGATGTGTCGGCTGCTTTTTGCGCCGCATTTCCCTTTGCCATAACATGGTTTTCGAGTCCCGTGACAGTTTTTTCTTCCAGTTTAGATCTTCAATAGCTGAATTGGTTTGGTAAGTGTTAGGTAAACCACAAATAATGAACTCATTAATCGCTTTACAGCATATTAAAAGTGAGAAATTCTTGCAAAATACGGGAAATGTACAGGAATTTTGGAAAGCCCAATCGCTGGGCACCCTTTTATACTAGTCACAGAACAAACAAATACATTATTTCTTGGAATATTTGTTAGTGTTGAGACTAAATCGAATTTGATTAAGAATATCTGAAACCCCACCAACATTATAGCATTGTCTTTGCCTTTGGAGACGAAACAGCTATAAATTTACTGAGTAATCTCTACATTCCTATTACAGAAGAAAAAGTAGACCCATTTTTTCCTTATCTTCTGCAATTTATATTTGTTCTATATTGAAACTAATTTTAAGTACATTCGAGGAAAAATTCAATCAAAGCTGGAAAATAGTTTCAACAAATCATTGTTACTTAATAGTTTTATTTTATTATGAACCAGACAACTTTTGTTTCCTTCCTTGCACAGCAAAAAAATGGTTCCATATTTTCACTGATAATATTCTAAAAAACCTTGAGAGTACAATGCAACATTCCAAAGGGTAAATACTACAATGGACGGCTATTATATCAAATGTTTCATCGGTATGGCTAGTCAAGATCAAATGTTTTGTATTATCCTAAGCTTGTAAGGTCAAACATAAAACTATTATGTTGCATAAAACATTGTTGCAATACGGTATTAAATTTTTGAGTAAACAGTTTTTTACAAACAAATTAATTTGTGATTCACAGTCCAACTGGATGTATTTTGGCAAGAGCAACAGACAATCTAGCTTGGAATAATTTTGTTATATCCATGTTGTTCCAATTCATCTATCAAGTCAAATATTTTTACTTCTCTGCCTAATACTGAAAACAGTTATTATTACGTCATGATTATAAAATTTGTTTGCACACTCATAAAATAAAGAAAAATATAACAACATTTTTTCTAATGTTGTATTTATATTATTTCTATAATTGAACTTGATAAAACATTCAAAAAAAATCGGTACGGATATTGTACAATCGGTAGGTACAAGAATTTTTTTTACAAGTTTTACGGTCAATAAGAAAAATTTTTGTTTATCCTCTATAGCCATCAAATATATAAATTTTTGAAACATTGAATAAAACAGTTAAATTTATACTCTACAAGTAATAAAATTACAACACTGCCCAATGTACAGCTTGAACGTAAATGACTCATCGTTTGTTTATATTTTAAAACATGTTTCCAATTCAGGAATATCCAAATTTGTCTTTTATTGTGCTTTTCGGTTATTATCGTATATTATAAAGCTTATTAAACGTTTTTTTACGCAACAAAATAGTCGTACAGTATATGTATAGTCGGTTAAAGTGATGGGAATACCTGTGTTTTAATATAAAACCTTTAACTATTCATATTCTTTAAATTTGATTCGTTCTTTTTCCTCTAGGTTACGAAAAAAAAAACTGTATTTCCGTATTGATCTCGCTCTTTAGATTTTTACTCACATAAAATAAAAAATCATAATGTTAAGGATATAATTATAAAGAAATAAATAACTATTATTTAACAATATCTGTATCTATGAATCAAATCCGAAAATTGAATACTGTTCTTCCAGTATAGATATTACGTACTTTTTCGTACTGTATTCGGCGGTACCGAATATACCTGTGCGTGACTCAATAATTCATATGAGTGTTGTCGAATTCTAAAATAAAACATTTCACCCTTACTTCAGGAATTATCGGCTGTACTGCGGTCATTTATGAGCGTTTCGCTCATATAAGTGCATTATCAACCGACATGGCTTGGAATTCGGTGAAGTTCTCATTTCAACGTCAGAAACAGCTTTAAGCGAAAAACCCTGACTTTTTAAACAAAAATAAGTTTATGTGATTAATTTTTTTCAAATAGAATCCTGTTTTTTTAATCAAGTGAAACCTTTAATATTCATGATTCTTTAAATTTATATTCTTTGACTTGATTTTATGAAAGTGTATTTAATTTCGCTTTTTGATTTTTACTCAAATGCAGTAAAGGTACAAAAAATATGTACATTAGTTCAAATACGTATCACTATAAAAAAAAAAAAAAAAAAAAAAAAATAAAAATAAACAAAAATAAAATAAAAAAAAAAATAAAAAAAACAGAAAAAAAAAAAAAAACAAAAATAAAAAAATAAAAAATTTTTTCACAAAAAAAAAAAAAATAATAAAAAAAAAAATAACCAAAAAAAACAATGAAACATTTAATTTGAACAATTATTGTGATTGGTTGAATTAAAAATAATAAACCAGGACAATATAAAACATAGGTCTTGGCTAGGGGATATTGACTCAGTATATTTTCTGTATTTTTACTTTCTCCCCTTATACGTAGTATATGGAGAAAGTATTGTTTTCGTCAAAATTTTCGAATTTGAGTTTAGGGTGGATATATCCGTTTTGGGGTCCCCTGAATCCAAAAAAGTGGGTTTGGGCGTGATGTCTGTTCGTCCGTGTGTCTGTGTGTGTGTGTGTGTGTGTCTGGATGTGTACAGTGCCACAGCCTACACTGTTGGTCCGATTTAGATGAAATTTGGCATGTATGTATATATTCACGGTATCTCCAGGGGTTTTTTTCATTTAATTTTTGATTTTTAAGGGTAGTTCACCCCTAAAACCCTTATAAAACGTGAAAAATCCAAATTTCTCAAAAACGGCTCTAACGATTTTGATTATAATATAATATAATTGTATCGTTTATAGTGCACAGAGTACTAAATAATTTGACACAACCCGCATGTCTGTAAAAATGACGGTTCAAAAGTTATGGGCTTTTAAATGTCAGAAAAATCAAATTTTTAAATTTTTAGCGAAAACAATAAAAGTAAAATATAATTTGACTGTCACCATTAAAACCTGCTTAAAAACTAAACAGATTAGTATTTTGAATTATTTGTCTACGACTAACGGTTCCAGAGAAAAGTTAAATTTACTGTCCATGATAAACGCAGTACGTTGTCTGAAAGCGCCCAATGTTATTCTTACGGAGAATATTAAAAAATCAATTTCTTTCTTATTTTCCAACCGTTTTCTATGAAATTTGGTATGAAGCGTAAGGTCAAATCTCCCAACAGAACCAACTCAAAAAAGCTTTGTATTATCGGGGGGGGGGATGTTTCCCCCCCATACAATTCGAACAATTAATTTAACTTTGTCTCTCTTCTTTTTATTTTCAGAAATGGGATGATTTTTTTTACAATAAATTATTAAATAACATTTAGATAAACTTTGAAGAATATGATAGTTTTATTACAAATTTACTTTTTAAAATTGACTTAAGGGAGAAAGTATGTGTCAGTCCACTGATACCGTTTATTTGTTCTGCAATAAAATACATTATAGTTTTTTATTTTGTTTGTTCATCCTTAGGTTCATATAGACTTGATAAGATTATTTCCCCTTATTAATTAGTTACAACATAAACTATAATGTTTAAATATTAATATGTTTAATATGATATGTTTTTTAAAGAATGGATTTAAAAATCATATTACAGTTTGAAAATTAGTACAGTAAAATATTTCTCCTAACATTGTATATTTTTTTAAACTCCTTTCTGTATGTTTTCACTAGTTAAATTCTGGAAAATACTTATGAAAAAAAAGGATGAGATCAGTTAATGTTACTGGCGGCATTATTCTCATGTACCGTACCGTACCGAATTTGTACCGAGAACCGAGGTACAACAATTTGTACCGTACCGTACCGACCTCATAATTTCCTGTACCGCAGACCCCTATAAAAAACTACTCATAAGCATTCATAGCGTAAGGCACAATACACAACAAAACCACTCAAAAAACTTGGTATTACCGGTCGAGGGGGGTGGTTCCCACATAAATAATTTTTATCTTAACATTTCTACCAACTTTCATCAACATCTGTCCATAAATAAAGGAGTTTGCATATTCCCTATATGATTAATATGGGAAAAGAGTATGCAGGTTTGCTGCATGATAAACACATAAACTATGATTTTTAAGCATAAAAGGACAGATCTCAACCACATGAAGCTAAATATCAAGTTTCATAAAAAAATATTGATTAATATGGGAAATATTAATTTTTCCCTATCTTCCATAAGATTAACATTGGAACCCCACAATACAACGTACTGTGTTTAGATTTTTAATATCTCGGTAACCGTTGGAGATAGAGAAAAACTTTAAGGAACTTAATTGTGTAGTATTTGCCTAAACTTTAAGGAACTTAATTGTGTAGTATTTGCCTACTCTCCTTAAGATTAACATGGGAAAGAGTATGCAGGTTTGCTGCTGTGAGGAACACTGAAAGTAGAAGTTTCTGGCTTAAACAATTTATATTTTGACCATTTAAATCAAGTTTCATCAACATCTGTCCACAAATAAAGGAGTTTATCCAAACTCTATATGATTAATATGGGAAAAGAGTATGCATGTTTGCTGCCATGATAAAAAATAAACTATGATTTTTAAGCATGAATACATAGATCTCAACCACATGAAGCTAAATATCAAGTTTTATCCAAAAATATTGATTAATATGGGAAATATTAATTTTCCCCTATCTTCCATAAGATTAACATTGGAGCCCCACAATACAATGTACTGTGTTTAGATTTTTTAATATCTCGGTAACCTTTGTAGATAGAGAAACACTGAGAAAAACTTTAAGGAACTTAACTGTGTAGTTTTTTAAGCAGATTCCAATGGTGAAATGTGAAATTAAAAATTTTTTTAAATTACATGTGAAAAGCACAAAAAACCTTTTGGGGTCCAAACTACCCGTTCCCATTAGTATATCCGGTTTATGAACTTGTCCGAGCATTTGTAGAAATACACAAATTTGGTCTTGATCGGACCATTTTTACAAGAGTTATCGTGTTCACACACACACACACACACACACACACACACACACACACACACACAATATATATATATATATATATATATATATACATATATATATATATTTATATATATATATACATTTAGTAACAATTAATTTAAAAAATAATAGTTACATAAATAAATAAATAAGAATTTTATTGTCAGTCAACTTTACAAAGTAATAGACAAAGTCATAACAAGACACAATATACATTTATACAGCCAATAAATAAAATGACTTATCACAATCTAACCTAGGTATCACAGTTGTTTGGGATCACATTGACAAGTCTTCGGTATCAAAATATTCCTGAGTAGAGTAAAAAGTTGAATTTACAAGAAAATTATATAATTTTCTCTTGAATAATGGTAACGGCAGATCAGCAGTTTCTTTTGGAATCTTATTGAACATCTTTATTCCCAATACTTCAAAACTTTTGTGGGACTTGGACAGCCTACTGTAAGGTATATTGACAAGCCTATTATTTCTTGTATTGTAACTGTGAAAATCCTGTCTTAACTGGTGTTTGGACAAATTATTCTTTGTGAAAAGCAATAAATAAAAAATATATAAATTTATGACTGTTAAAAATTGTAATTTAATAAAGAGAGGTTTGCAATGTTCTAATTTGTGAGAGTCAGTAATTACCCTGACTACCTTTTTTTGGAGAAGCAAAATCTTATCAATATGGCTACTGTTTCCCCAAAGCAGAATACCATAGGAAATAATACTTTGAAAAAAAGCAAAATGTGCAGATCTAACATAATTATTAGGGACAAGGGATTTTAAACTTCTAAGTAAAAATATAACCCGAGACAATTTGGAAGAAATGTAAGATATATGTTGTTCCCAAGACAATTTATGATCTATAAAAACTCCAAGAAACTTAACGCTATCTACACTTACTTGATGTGGAAAATCTCTAAAGCTAAAGAATATTACTTGTGTTTTACTTTCATTCAATAAGAACCCATTTGCTCTGAACTAGGCAGATGCCACCTGCAAAGTAGATTGATTCAACTTTTGAAGTGTTTGAAAATCTGAATTGAAATTAAAAAAGGTTTTGTCGTCGGCATAGAGGATTGTGTGGCTACTTAAAATTGATGAATCATCAAGGAAAATAGCAAAGGACCAAGTACTGAACCCTGAGGTACACCATGTTTAATACTAGCTACATCAGATTTTTCTTAACCAATACAAACGATTTGATGACGATTTTCAAGGAAAGATTTAAACATATCTACACTAGGCCTACTAAGGCCATACATAGTACACTAACTTATGGAGAACAGTTGTGTGATCAACAACATCAAATGCTTTGCGAAGATCACAAAATGTTGCTTGAGCAAAGCACTTATTTTCAATAAGTATTTTCAATACAGTGGCGTTTCACCTAACAGGAGAGTTCTAAGTGGTTCTGGTAGCTCAGCAATGGTAGGAAGTCTAACTTTACCTGACGTACAGCATAAACCAGCACTTTCCGCTTTCCATTTGAGAGCACCACAGTATTTGCAGGGTATGTTCATACTTCCGAGTTGAAGCAGGCTATGTCTGTGATAAGGAATATCTGGATTATATCTAAAAGAAATACCTCTGAAAGGATCCCACGTAAGGCGCATGAAATTGGTTCTTTCTTGTCTTCTGTGTCGTAAAACATTTTCACGATCTTCTGGTGTTCGGCTCAATCTTTGATTGAAATGCCTTTCATTATCATTTGTATGACGGGCCTCACGCTCAGAAGGGGTTTCTTCAGCTGCTCTCTTCGCTTCGGCCGCCAGACAGGTCTCACGCTGATCCGGGGTTTCTTCAGCACGGGAGGTAGCTGTTCTCTGCGCTTTTGCCACCAGTCGCGTTTCACGCTGAATTGGGGTTTCTTCAACACGCAAGATAGCTGCTCTCTTCGCTTCTGCCGCCAGACGGGCCTCTCGCTGAGCTGGGGATTCTTCAGCACGGGAGGTAGCTGTTCTCTGCGCTTTTGCCACCAGGCGCGTCTCACGCTGATCTGGGGTTTCTTCAGCACGCGAGGTAGCTGCTCTCTGTGCTTCTGCCGCCAGGCGGACCTCACGCTGAGCAGCCGTTTCAGAAGCTCGCCTTGAATAATTTGCCCGCAAGCGTGCCTCCCGGTCATGTGGTGTTTCATTTTGGCGAGTCTCAGCTAATCTTCTGGTTTTTTTTTTATTTTTGATAAAGATTACTTTTTCTCTTCGGCATTGATTAAAAATATTCTGCAATATGAAAATTTGATTAAGAAAAAATGAGTAGGAAAATTCATCTGAAGGTTGGAACAGTTGAAATTATGATATTTTTTGAAAAATACAAAATTGGGGATTAAAAAGTAAAATGAATATTTTTCAATAATTTTAAGTTTGCGCTACATATTCAAAGACAGTTTCATCTTACATATTGTTCAAAAAGCTAAATTGTTCCAAATTATATAAGTAGGCCCTATATTAAACAATTTATATTTTGACCATTTAAATCAAGTTTCATCAACATCTGTCCACAAATAAAGGAGTTTATCCAAACTCTATATGATTAATATGGGAAAAGAGTATGCATGTTTGCTGCCATGATAAAAAAATAAACTATGATTTTTAAGCATGAATACATAGATCTCAACCACATGAAGCTAAATATCAAGTTTTATCCAAAAATATTGATTAATATGGGAAATATTAATTTTCCCCTATCTTCCATAAGATTAACATTGGAGCCCCACAATACAATGTACTGTGTTTAGATTTTTTAATATCTCGGTAACCTTTGTAGATAGATAAACACTGAGAAAAACTTTAAGGAACTTAACTGTGTAGTTTTTTAAGCAGATTCCAATGGTGAAATGTGAAATTAAAAATTTTTTAAAATTACATGTGAAAAGCACAAAAAACCTTTTGGGGTCCAAACTACCCGTTCCCATTAGTATATCCGGTTTATCTGCTGTGAGGAACACTGAAAGTAGAAGTTTCTGGCTTAAACAATTTATATTTTGACCATTTAAATCAAGTTTCATCAACATCTGTCCACAAATAAAGGAGTTTATCCAAACTCTATATGATTAATATGGGAAAAGAGTATGCATGTTTGCTGCCATGATAAAAAATAAACTATGATTTTTAAGCATGAATACATAGATCTCAACCACATGAAGCTAAATATCAAGTTTTATCCAAAAATATTGATTAATATGGGAAATATTAATTTTCCCCTATCTTCCATAAGATTAACATTGGAGCCCCACAATACAATGTACTGTGTTTAGATTTTTTAATATCTCGGTAACCTTTGTAGATAGATAAACACTGAGAAAAACTTTAAGGAACTTAACTGTGTAGTTTTTTAAGCAGATTCCAATGGTGAAATGTGAAATTAAAAATTTTTTAAAATTACATGTGAAAAGCACAAAAAACCTTTTGGGGTCCAAACTACCCGTTCCCATTAGTATATCCGGTTTACGAACTTGTCCGAGCATTTGTAGAAATACAAATTTGGTCTTGATCGGACCATTTTTACAAGAGTTATCGTGTTCACAGACACACACACACACACACACACACACACACACACACATATATATATATATATATATATATACATTTAGTAACAATTAATTTAAAAAATAATAGTTACATAAATAAATAAATAAGAATTTTATTGTCAGTCAACTTTACAAAGTAATAGACAAAGTCATAACAAGACACAATATACATTTATACAGCCAATAAATAAAATGACTTATCACAATCTAACCTAGGTATCACAGTTGTTTGGGATCACATTGACAAGTCTTCGGTATCAAAATATTCCTGAGTAGAGTAAAAAGTTGAATTTACAAGAAAATTATATAATTTTCTCTTGAATAATGGTAACGGCAGATCAGCAGTTTCTTTTGGAATCTTATTGAACATCTTTATTCCCAATACTTAAAAACTTTTGTGGGACTTGGACAGCCTACTGTAAGGTATATTGACAAGCCTATTATTTCTTGTATTGTAACTGTGAAAATCCTGTCTTAACTGGTGTTTGGACAAATTATTCTTTGTGAAAAGCAATAAATAAAAAATATATAAATTTATGACTGTTAAAAATTGTAATTTAATAAAGAGAGGTTTTTCAATGTTCTAATTTGTGAGAGTCAGTAATTACCCTGACTACCTTTTTTTGGAGAAGCAAAATCTTATCAATATGGCTACTGTTTCCCCAAAGCAGAATACCATAGGAAATAATACTTTGAAAAAAAGCAAAATGTGCAGATCTAACATAATTATTAGGGACAAGGGATTTTAAACTTCTAAGTAAAAATATAACCCGAGACAATTTGGAAGAAATGTAAGATAAATGTTGTTCCCAAGACAATTTATGATCTATAAAAACTCCAAGAAACTTAACGCTATCTACACTTACTTGATGTGGAAAATCTCTAAAGCTAAAGAATATTACTTGTGTTTTACTTTCATTCAATAAGAACCCATTTGCTCTGAACCAGGCAGGTAGATTGATTCAACTTTTGAAGTGTTTGAAAATCTGAATTGAAATTAAAAAAGGTTTTGTCGTCGGCATAGAGGATTGTGTGGCTACTTAAAATTGATGAATCATCAAGGAAAATAGCAAAGGACCAAGTACTGAACCCTGAGGTACACCATGTTTAATACTAGCTACATCAGATTTTTCTTAACCAATACAAACGATTTGATGACGATTTTCAAGGAAAGATTTAAACATATCTACACTAGGCCTACTAAGGCCATACATAGTACACTAACTTATGGAGAACAGTTGTGTGATCAACAACATCAAATGCTTTGCGAAGATCACAAAATGTTGCTTGAGCAAAGCACTTATTTTCAATAAGTATTTTCAATACAGTGGCGTTTCACCTAACAGGAGAGTTCTAAGTGGTTCTGGTAGCTCAGCAATGGTAGGAAGTCTAACTTTACCTGACGTACAGCATAAACCAGCACTTTCCGCTTTCCATTTGAGAGCACCACAGTATTTGCAGGGTATGTTCATACTTCCGAGTTGAAGCAGGCTATGTCTGTGATAAGGAATATCTGGATTATATCTAAAAGAAATACCTCTGAAAGGATCCCACGTAAGGCGCATGAAATTGGTTCTTTCTTGTCTTCTGTGTCGTAAAACATTTTCACGATCTTCTGGTGTTCGGCTCAATCTTTGATTGAAATGCCTTTCATTATCATTTGTATGACGGGCCTCACGCTCAGAAGGGGTTTCTTCAGCACGCGAGGTAGCTGCTCTCTTCGCTTCGGCCGCCAGACAGGTCTCACGCTGATCCGGGGTTTCTTCAGCACGGGAGGTAGCTGTTCTCTGCGCTTTTGCCACCAGTCGCGTTTCACGCTTAATTGGGGTTTCTTCAACACGCAAGATAGCTGCTCTCTTCGCTTCTGCCGCCAGACGGGCCTCTCGCTGAGCTGGGGATTCTTCAGCACGGGAGGTAGCTGTTCTCTGCGCTTTTGCCACCAGGCGCGTCTCACGCTGATCTGGGGTTTCTTCAGCACGCAAGGTAGCTGCTCTCTGTGCTTCTGCCGCCAGGCGGACCTCACGCTGAGCAGCCGTTTCAGAAGCTCGCCTTGAATAATTTGCCAGCAAGCGTGCCTCCCGGTCATGTGGTGTTTCATTTTGGCGAGTCTCAGCTAATCTTCTGGTTTTTTTTTTATTTTTGAGAAAGATTACTTTTTCTCTTCGGCATTGATTAAAAATATTCTGCAATATGAAAATTTGATTAAGAAAAAATGAGTAGGAAAATTCATCTGAAGGTTGGAACAGTTGAAATTATGATATTTTTTGAAAAATACAAAATTGGGGATTAAAAAGTAAAATGAATATTTTTCAATAATTTTAAGTTTGCGCTACATATTCAAAGACAGTTTCATCTTACATATTGTTCAAAAAGCTAAATTGTTCCAATTTATATAAGTAGGCCCTATATTTAAAATAAATTCATCCACATAAATGGGCATAACCACGAATCTTATTCAAAGAATAAAATATTAGAGAGAATTTACCAAAAGTCTGTCACTCTTCATTTCTGTGACGTTTCATTTTGGCGATTGTCGGCTAATCCTCTCATTTTTTTATTTTCGAAAGGAGTTACTTTTTCTCTTTGGCAAGAAATAATTTTTCTACAACATGAAATTCTTTTATTAAAGTTCCTCAGAAGGTCCTAAGCTCTAAAATGAATATTAACTGAGATATCCATCCTTTTGTATTTTTCACAAAATATTCTTTATCTCCTGTATTTTTTTATTGGTACATATTTTTGAATAGCCATGATCTGTCTCAGGAAAAAATACCAAGTGTTAGGAAAGATAATTTTTCGTTAAATAACGAATTAAAGTTTGCGCTAGGCCTAAATTTATTTATAAACAGTTTCATCATACATGATTTTCAAAATGGAAACATTGTTTCAAATTTTATAATGATTTTAAAGGCCGGATTTCACCAAAATCACGTTAATCTTAGATTTCTACAACATTAAATTGTTTTAATAAAGTTCCTCAGAACGTCCTATGTTCTAAAATAAATATTTATCGAGATATCCATAATTTTGTATTTAAAAATTTAAAATTGTTACTTATTTTTGAATAGTCAAGTTCTCTCTCTCTCTCAGGAAAAATACCATTTGTTAGTAAAGTTAATTTTTCGTTGAATAACAAATTAAAGTTTGCACTAGGACTAAATTTATTCATAAACAATTTCATCATACATTATTTTCAAAATGGCCAAATTGTTCCAAATTTTATAATAATTTTACAGGCCGGATTTCACCAAAATCACGCTAATCTTAGATTTCTACAACATTAAACTGTTTTAATAAAGTTCCTCAAAAGCTCGTATGCTCTAAAATAAATATTTATCAAAACGTCCATCATTTTGTATTAAAAAAAAACTTCACCTCCTGTAATTTTTTTAATTGGTACATATTTTGAATAGCCATGTTCTCTCTCAGGTAAAATACCACCTGTTAGTAAAGTAAATTTTTCGTTAAATAATAAAAATTAAATAATAAATTATTTATATATATATATCAGTGAATTGTAAACCGTTGTACTGATGACTGCAGTGATTGAAGCCATTCAGAAGGACGAGGGTTTGAATACGGACCATGAGTAATCCCATTGTCTTGCAAATGTGTGTTACAGTGGTGGGAGGGCTCACCTTAAATAAACGGTAATTGGCTTGGGGAGAAGTTGATGGCATTATAGGCTTAATTAGGATTGCAATGCCAATGGACACCTGTTTTGCTTCTTTTATAACTATATGGTTAATGGGGACATGTTTAATGTTTTTATTTTGTTTGTACTTAGTATTTTAACCCTTAATAAGTCGCACAATTTATCTTACATAATAGTTTGCGTGGCGTACAAATCCTGCATACACTAATTTTGCCTATAAAGACATGTTTACTTTAACTTTTTAGTATAAAATTGTTGATAAGTCGGCAAAATGGGCAATGGCTTTATAACTATCAATAAATATAGTAATTGTGATCACCCTGCTGCAATTCATCGACGAACTGATCCAATCCTTCCCGTTCAATTGGATCTTCTTGAGTAGGTTCACTATTTTCACTTGCATCTTCGATATGAGCCAACAGTTGTCTTTTCAAGGTTCCTATACCAGACTTAGCAATTCTTTCCTCCTCTTGATTTGATTTTTTGACATTGTTGATCAAAGAAAGCTAACTTTTTCGTTCTTTACTTTCCGTAACGTAAATATACGTAATAAAAATTCCAAAAAATAGTTCTGTTAAAGTATTGAAATAATTTCAATAGAATTACTATAGTAAATAATGATCACACAGTGACACAAAACAAGATGATTTCACTTAAACTAATACCTAAAAACTTTTAAACACTATAAGTTGCCGCGCAAATACTGACACAATAGGACGCATGGTGTACAAAAAACAACACGGCTCGCAAAAATGGTTAACATTGACAACAGAATACATTTAACTGGTTCTTCCTCTCATGGTCATGTAGAAGGGTAGTGAGGGGAGGATAAGGTGAGAGATGAGTGGCAAGGATTGCGTGGAGAAATGCGTCTTATACAATACCAAAAGCATTTGCTGCGGAGTTTTGAACACCGCGCGACCTATTAAGGGTTAGGAAGAGATATAAAAAATGTAAATTAAGTTAAAAAGCTCCCCCAATCGGAACTTTCAAATGGTGTCTGTGCGCATACGTAGATGACTAATGTGAGCAACTGTATACACGCTTACTTTGGCCCGCCTTCAGTTCAATGTGTCGCTCCGAAATGATGAAATCGTCTTGCCATTAGTTTAATTTTTATGGTGTGAGCTCACACTGATTTTGCTTACACATGGTCAGTTTTGTGTGTTCACACATTTAATTATGTGCTGTTGGAATAATGTGCTAAAAATATCGAGAAGGTTAAGTCTTAGCTTTGATTTGTTAATCTCTTATAATATGTAGTAGAGCTTGAAAATTGAAGGTCTTTTCTATTATTCAATGTAGGAGTTGAAATGTCAAAGAATAGCTATTCAACATTCACATTTACTCGCTTACAAAATTGCTCAATACTATGAATACATCTTTATGTTACATCATAAAGACAGAATTATTGGGTACAACAGTATTGCCAGTACACCAATAAGGTTCGACTTATAACAAGGAAAAAGTAAATGAAATCTTATGATTTTAAGTTCTTACTAATTGAACTAAAATAAGATTATAGGAGTCTATACAAGGGTTTGGTTACTAAAATTTGTATGAAATAATTCTGTTTCCATGAGAGTATTGAATATTCAAAAAAGTGAAGCAAAGTATAATATTAATTTTTCTAGTATGTAGGCCTACATATGATTGGTATAAAAATTACAGCGTAAATAATCTCTATGTTCCATATTTATCTAAGTATATAGGCTAGGCCTATGATGCTTATTTGAAGATTCAATTCACCATTATACCAGGGTACCCTACAAAGGGCTAAGTAGAAATATGTTGTATAATAGAGAAGATCTATAGCTCACTGTATTTCATGAAGTCCTTTATTAATTTTTTACATTCTTTCTAAAAACTGAAGTGTAAAAAATGTATGTTTTTTTTATTTTGTCAAAACATTGTATGTTTATTACAAGATATATACAAAACTGCTTAGTTCAAATTGAGTTAATATGTGCTGTTTTGAAGTGTCCATACAGGTTTCAAAGGTATAAGAAATATTCTGGTACAAGTTAGGGGTCAAATGGTAAGAGGGGCGTCCTTTGTAAGAAACTTTTATTAGGGGTAAATGTGAAAGTACATACTTCATGAGTTTGTAAAGCTAAAAAATAGTGTTTTACATTCAGTGAAAATGAATTTATCATTAGCAGTTAAATGAAGGGATGCAAGGAAAATTAAGTTATTGATATTTTTTATTATTAAAATAATACTAACTGTTTTAACACACAAATCTCAACAATTATAACGAGCCTTAACGCTAATTATATGGAGTTATGACCGTTATGAAATAAAATGTTTAGTTTTTATGAAATGGGTGGTGTGGTGATTTTTATATTTAGTGGTTGATTTAATCCTTTATGCCTTCATTTTGCCCAGAATTGTAACTGAAATCAATTAAATTATGATATATATATATATAAAATTTTTAGACAACTTTATTAATAAATGGTTAATTAGCAACAAAATATTTTAACATTTCTTTATTATTTTCATCTTCAAAGATATAGAACTGGTAATTTCACAAATATACAACTGAATTAATTAGAGAAAAATTAGAGTGAGCTATGGGATGGGATGGGAAGGGAATGGATAAAGCATGAAAAGACAAGGAAGGAAAATCAACAGCAGACTTCAGGAACTCGTCTCTGGCCAAACATCCACTGATTGGTTTTTCTGTTTTAGCAGTGGCGCCAGGGGTGGTTTTAACAAAGGTAAATGCACCGGCAGAAATGCATGGTGCTTATTTTATACTTTGGTTTTAGATGTTACTTGGTCAATAGTCTATGAATGGGAGACTTCTAGTAGGGCAAGTGCAATCGCAGTTGGTGAACTTATAATTGAGTTTGTAATGTTTTGGTTCAAATATAATATTTGTAATTGGTAAGTATAATTTTAGATGCAACACTTATGAGTTGAATGAAGGTAATGGTATAAGGGTTATGTTAAAGATACTACTACTATTTACAAATATTCCACTCATTGTGGAAGAGGTTTCTTATGGCTCCAATAACATAAATACAGTAATATAAATTGGTATTAAATCCTCGTTTGAAGGTATAGAAAGCTAACACGATCATAATCAACCACATTGCCAAGCAAATATTCAGCGAAGTTTGTTGCAAAGATAGTGAGGTGAAATTGGATCAGGGGTATAAAATGGTCCTTTGAAAATAAGGTGAATGGTTTTACTGAACTGTTTAGTTTAAGTAGCGTACCTTAAAATCATGTTTCTTTAAAGATTAAAATGGTACAAACAGACTAATGATTCAGCTTTATATATAAGTCTATATTCACAGTTAATGAATAAAAATAGTGAGTATAATCTAGGTTAGTGATTCAAAGAAGTATTAAGTAAAGTGGAATCCTGCATCATTGATCAGATCTTTGTCTCAGCTGAGCGTTGTTATGAAAAATCATAAATGTATTATGAATGAAAAAATAATTTTGGAAGTCTTCCATTCGTAGTTAATATTTAAGGTAATTTGTTATTACCAATTTGAGAATTACTAAAAATCTGAGCATTCTCTTAAGCTAATAAGTTAAACTAATTGTTCAAAAGGTTAAAAAATTCATATTGCCTGAAACAAGTTTGGTGTAGTGTTTGTTGTTGTGATATTTTATGTGTAATAATAGTCAGGACTTTGGTTAAAAAATTTTCATAAAATGAAAATCATGTGACTTCATATCTAGAAATAATTACTAGTAAGCAAGGTTGTGAAAATAATTATAGAGTTATAGAATTCAAAATACTTTTATGTATTGAAAGTGGTCCTGCTGTTCACTTATTTTGTTAGGAATTAAATGGGTATTGCTTTACCAAAACATAATTGGTGATTGACTTGATTCAAGATCCTGAATGGCAGGTCTTACACCATGGGATAATTGTTTGTGTACTTATGAAATATTAGTGTGCATTATTGTAATGTTAAGAAAAGGTTATCTGAAACTGAAGCAACTTGATCTCTTACACAAAATAGTTTTAATAAAATTATATCCATTCTGAAAAAATAGTGAGGGTAACAAAGCTGCTATGATTGACACAGTAGTTATATCATGTTATGTATGTTTGGTTTTAGGAGGTGGCGGAGGCTATGGTGGAAGAGGGGGAGATGACTATGTTGTTCAGGAGGATACAGTGTTTGTGTCAGGGATGAACCAATCTACATCTGAGGCTGAGATACAACAACACTTTGGCTCCATTGGAGTGATCAAGGTAGGTGATCAAGAACTATTATTGAAGATGTCATGAAAAGACTAATGATTTTTTCATTTTAAGATCCCTGGAAGTTAACCCATTGAGGTAGTAGTTAAATAGAACATGGACAGACCTTCAAGTAGCAATTTTAAAATGATCTATTTTGAGAGTTTTAAGGAAGGTCGCATGAAATTGCTTGTGTATGATACAATTGGATAATTTTAGCGAATTTCCCATAGGGAAGAAGCTATTACCGTAGGTCTCATGGTAAGACTTGAGCCCGGGACCATGTTATTTTTTGTCTTTAGGTGCCCAGAGTACAAAAACAATAGTCGTTAAAATTTATATGCATATATTTACATGTATTATAGGCCTATGTGTGTGTGTGTGTGTGTGTGTGTGTGTGTCTGTCTGTGAGCACAATAACTCGTAAAAATGGTCCAATCGAGACCAAATTTGGTAGAGACGTGTATTTGTCAATTTACTCGGACGAGTTGATAAACCAGACATATCGGTCAATCTCCAACGGTTACTGAGATATTAAAAAATCTAAACACAATACATTGTATTTAGGGGCTTCAATGCTATGGAATCTTATGGAGGATAAGGAAAAATTAATACTTCCCTCATTAACCAATAGTTTTGGATGGAACTCAGTATTTAGCTTCATGTGGTTGGGATGAATAGATTTATGTTAAAAAATCATAGTTTATGTGTTTATATCTATTTAGGTATTTAGGTTCTGTTTATATTTTTATGAAGTAATTTTAACAAATTATATACTTATTCGACGTTTTTTTTTACGGTATTATATAGTCTAATAATGTACCACTTTATTAGAAATAAAAATGTTATACTTAAGGAATAATAATTAGGGGTCTGCGGTGCAGGAAATTATAAGGTCGGTACGGTACAAATGATTGTACCTCGGTTCTCGGTACAAATACGGTACGGTACACGAGAATAATGCCGCTAGTAACATTGACTGATCTCATCCTTTTATTCATAAGTATTTTCCAGAACTTAATACACAGTAGTTATATCATGTTATGTATGTTTGGTTTTAGGATGGCGGAGGCTATGTAAGAGGGGGAGATGACTATGTTGTTCAGGAGGATACAGTGTTTGTGTCAGGGATGAACCAATCTACATCTGAGGCTGAGATACAACAACACTTTGGCTCCATTGGAGTGATCAAGGTAGGTGATCAAGAACTATTATTGAAGATGTCATGAAAAGACTAATGATTTTTTCATTTTAAGATCCTAAGTTAACCATTGAGGTAGTAGTTAAATAGAACATGGACAGACCTTCAAGTAGCAATTTTAAAATGATCCATTTTGAGATTTTAAGGAAGGTCGCATGAAAATTGCTTGTGTATGATACAATTGATAATTTTAGCGAATTCATAGGGAAGAAGCTATTACCGTAGGTCTCATGGTAAGACTTGAGCCCGGGACCATGTTATTTTTTGTCTTTAGGTGCCCAGAGTACAAAAACAATAGTCGTTAAAATTTATATGCATATATTTACATGTATTATAGGCCTATGTGTGTGTGTGTGTGTGTGTCTGTCTGTGAGCACAATAACTCGTAAAAATAGTCCAATCGAGACCAAATTTGGTAGAGACGTGTATTTGTCAATTTACTCGGACGAGTTGATAAACCAGACATATCGGTCAAACTCCAACGGTTACTGAGATATTAAAAAATCTAAACACAATACATTGTATTTAGGGGCTTCAATGCTATGGAATCTTATGGAGGATAAGGAAAAATTAATACTTCCCTCATTAACCAATAGTTTTGGATGGAACTCAGTATTTAGCTTCATGTGGTTGGGATGAATAGATTTATGTTAAAAAATCATAGTTTATGTGTTTATATCTATTTAGGTATTTAGGTTCTGTTTATATTTTTATGAAGTAATTTTAACAAATTATATACTTATTCGACGTTTTTTTTACGGTATTATATAGTCTAATAATGTACCACTTTATTAGAAATAAAAATGTTATACTTAAGGAATAATAGTTAGGGGTCTGCGGTGCAGGAAATTATAAGGTCGGTACGGTACAAATGATTGTACCTCGGTTCTCGGTACAAATACGGTACGGTACACGAGAATAATGCCGCTAGTAACATTGACTGATCTCATCCTTTTATTCATAAGTATTTTCCAGAACTTAATTAGTGAAAACATAGAGAAAGGAGTTCAAAAAAGATATACAATGTTAGAAGAAATATACTACTGTACTAATTTTCAAACTGTAATATGATTTTTTAAATCCATTCTTAAAAAAAATATATCACATTAAACATATTAATAATTATTTAAACATTATAATTTATGTTGTAACTAATTAATAAGGGGAAATAATCTTCTCGGGTATTACAAGTTAATATTTGAGTCGGCTTCGAGTATTGTAAGCCTAAAATTCAGGTTGGCTTTGGATTTTATTAGTAAGCAATATATTAATTTAAATAAATTTTGATTGAC
The DNA here is from genome assembly GCA_023375725.1 of Nephotettix cincticeps. NCBI lineage: Eukaryota > Metazoa > Arthropoda > Insecta > Hemiptera > Cicadellidae > Nephotettix > Nephotettix cincticeps. Next base: position 83,800,931 of record CM041791.1, on the reverse strand, counting down.
CTACTTAGCATTATTGATGCAAACCAGAAACCTGACATTGCATTTACCAACTTATTTATTTCACATATAGGCCATAAAGTCATTAAACACATTATGTACAGTTCTCTGTTTGGTATATTAACCCCAACAGTTTTATCCATTTAATTAACTATATCATTATAATTTTTGTTGTAAATTATTAATAATGAGAAATAATTTTCTCAAGTCTATATGAAACTAAGGATGAACAAACAAAATAAAAAAACTATAATGTATTTTATTGCAGAACAAAAAATACAGAAAATATATTGAGTCAATACCCTTAGCCAAGGGTTCATTAGACCTATGTTTTCTATTGTCCTGGTATATTATTTTTAATTCAACCAATCACAATCATTGTTTAAATTAAATCAAACACATTCATAAAATGTCAAAGGGCTCTTTAGATTAAAATAGTTATTTTAGTATAAAGTGGTTAATATTTTAAATATTACAGTGGAACCCCTCAAATCTGAAAATTTTCTTGGGAAATCAAAAAAAGAAATAGCTGGAAATTAAGAAAAAATTTAATCACACAAACTTATTTTTCAAGGTTTAACAAAGTCAGGGTTGTTTGCTTAAGTCTGTTATCTTTAACTGTTCCCTAAACTAGACACATACAGTAGACAGATGCGATACGCATCGCAGTAAGGGCGGGGGTAGGGGGAGAGTGATTTATTTTTGCGCAGGCTCGACTACTAGAAACAATAGCATGTCATGGGACGTACCTCCGCGCGTCAAGGTCACTGCCCTTATGAATTTATTGATTCACACACAGCCTGTATAACCCCGATTGCCGCGTCGCTTACCGCGCAAATACAGTTACGAAATAAGTGTGTAATATTATTTACCGGGAAGAACAGGCTTCAGTCCCAATTAGTTCGGATTTGAGGGGTTCCACTAATGAGGAAATCCAGAACATACCGTAAAAAATTAAAAATAAAACTGTTTATTTATTTCATTTATTTAGTTATATCCTTAACATTATGATTTTTTATTTTATTTGAGTGAAAATCCCGAAAGAGCGAGATCAATACGGCAAATCACAGTTCTGTATTGGTCTTATAACATCGTCAATAGGCTGTCAGAGGAAAAAGAACGAATCAATTGAAAGAATCATGAATCACAGTTTAAAAGGTTTTCATTGTGATTGAAAAATCACAGGTATTCCCATCACTATTTGAAGTTTGAAACACGACTAATACGAGCCTCATACTGGTACGACTATTTTGTTGCATCAAAAGGAGGAACGGTTCCCTGATAGCGTAAGCTGCTATACGTGGATAGGATAATAAGCCGCGAATGCACAATAATTTAGAGCCGGCAGGGAGATGGCTGGTTGCCCGATTTTCCTAAAGTCCTGGTGAAATTGTTTTATTTTAAATGATCATTCACCAATACGCTGAGTCAGTCTTACGTTCAGTATTTGCCGTACATCTGGGCAGTGTTGTAATTCTATATTACTTGTAGAGAATAAAGCCTTTAACGGTCGGGTTTTATTCAATGTTTTCAGCAGGAGATGTTCCATAGTTATATCTGATGGCAACCTAGACTGGATAGTGACTTAATTTTTCCTTATTTGTACCGTACCGAACTTGTACCGAAAAAATTCTTGTACCGTACCGAGGTTCGGTACAAGGCTGGAACCGTACCGTACCGATTTTTTCAGAGCACCGCAGACCCCTAATAGTAATACAGTGGAACTTGGTTATAACGTCATTGAAGGGACCACACAATGACGCTATATCAGAGTGACACTACTGTATAAAAGAGGTTCCATAATTTTAATTCAAAACTGAAGAAAAATAGAAAAACACATTTTTCTACATGAAATTAACACTTTTAATGAAGGTTATTTCTAAAAATAGAATGAGATATCTAGCTAAACAATAGCCGCGGCTCTCACGTTGCACCACCGACCGAAATTTCTCTCTTTAGCTATACGTTGCCTTCATCTCGGCCCGATTTTCTTGACGTTATATACGAGGTTTTAGAATTTACTGACGATACATCCGAGGTTTTACCTATGAAAATACCTATAGTTTGGCGGTAAAAAAAAAAAATAAGTTACGTTATATCCGAGTTGACGTTATAACCAAGGTCGCAATAACCAAGTTTCATTGTATTAACTTTAACGTTACGACTAATGGAACGTGGGATAAAGCTGGCTGTGGCCCTTTGATGAAAAAGAGCATAAACTCTGCCAACTACCCCCTCTTTGAAACCGAAATACTCTCTCGCCTTTGTATGATTTATCGCTGGTAACCGTAGCTCAAAATATTGTCAGTTGGGAAGTGTAAACCGTCGTGATGTGTTCGTTTGGGATGTCCTGAAGATTATTTAGTGTACAGTAGTGGTAGTCACAAACAGGTTTCGTAGTTGGTAGTTTGACTTACATTACATTAAAATATTTTTTTACATTTTTATTACATTAAAATAGTTTTTTGTTTATAGTTGTTTGTTTTTTGTAAAATATTTAACGTTTTTCGGCCAAAATTGAATTTTTTTTATAAATGCAAAGGGAATATATGTATTTTTACCGGTTGCGCGGCCAACTAACGTGACAACCCTGACCTAATTTTTACGGTAGTTTATGACCTGCCCAGGAATTCCAGGTCAACTCAGGTGTGGAAACAATAGCCCGTCCCAGCTAGACAGGTGCGTTGAACGACTATGGAAAACCCAAAAAGTCAGCAGTCTCTTGGAACCAAACAACTAATATATAATAATAATAATATATAATTTGGTCAAAATCTGTATAAAAAAAATATTTTTATTCTCCTAAGATTAAAATGAAAGAGTGAGAGGTTCTGCTGTAGGAACCTAAGATTTACAAAAAATTTTTTTTTAAGCATTTATAACAACTTTCATCAACATTTTAAATAGATTTGCAATATATGTTACATGAAAATATGAGGTTTGCTGCCATATCACATAAACTGTTTTTTCACTGTTTGGATAAAATGAAGCAAATATAATTTACAAAAATATTGATAATAAGTGAAAAATTAACCAATCTCCAAGAGCATGCAGCTCTCATCTGGTTTGATATTTTTAATTTTGAGATAAAAAAATTTAAATAATTGTTAGTTTTTTAAGCATTCCTGTATAAAAAATTTGAAATTTACGTCTAAAATCTTGTTAAAAAAAAAAATTCCAATGTATTGTACAAAAACAAACTACAAAGTATGTCTTAGTGTCCGGGATGTATGAATATTTTTTTGTCTATCAAGGAATTTTTGAATTTGTTTCACATGTAAAAAAAATAATTAATAATATAATGACATTTGTATTATTTAATTTTGCCATTGTTTTGGTTTACTAAAAAGAAAAAATATATTTTTTTTATAACCTAATAAAATTTTAAATTAAAATTCTGAGTCTCTTGGAAAACCCAAACACCTAGTCTGAGTCTCTAGCGCTCTCGGGCGGCCTGTACTGCTTTACATTATGGGCGGCGTAAAAAAAATTATTAATTCACAAGCCTGTTGTCTATTGTCTAACTTAAAACATTTTTAAGTTGAATATCACAATATTATGTTGAATTTGAGCTGCTGGAAGTTTGAGTTTAATATTTAAAGACTTGCATACCTAATGTGCTAAAGCAGTGTTAACCCTAGAAATGGCAAAGTCGTAATTTACGACGCATTTACATATTCAATAAGAATTGGCAGGTGGAGGCATCTGTCGTCAGTTTTGTGGAATTGTTAGACACTATCGCCTACGCGACCGTGTTTCCCTCTAGGGGCCAACAACCGAAACTGCTCTTGTAGTACACAAGCCTGCCACCGGGCAGGTTTATAACCAAGTAAGCGCTTTCTTTTCCTAGGCACTGGATGGCCGAGGTGGCTAACGCGCTACGCTGACGAGCGTAACGTTCTAGCCATTCGGAAGTGCTAGGGTTCGAATCCCGACCATGAGCAATCCCAATTTGGCTTGCAAATGTGCGGTATAGCGGAGTGGAGGGCCCACCTTAAATAAACGGTGACCGGCTTGGGTGGAAGTTGACGGCATTTGTAGGCTTAATTGGGATTGCAGTGGACACCTGTTTTGCTTTTGTGGTTAGTGGTTATAAGGGGGGGGGCAATGTTTAAAGCTTTTTTTGTTTCAACTTTGATATTTCATGAAGATATTAGTAATTATATTTATGTTACAGTTAAGAGTAAAAAGCTAGCCACTTCTAGGGTTAAAGCTATAATTGTTTCAAGGTTGGAATTAGAATAGTTTAGTTAGCATAGTTTAATGAAGTTTGGTTGAAAAGTAGATACAATTTTGTTTGAGTTTGTTTGACAGTTAATGCAAATGAATCCAAGTGTAAGTGACAGTTCTGAGTTTGAACAGAAACTAAGTGTTGAGTAAGGGTGTGCGAATATTCGAACTTCGAATCGTGAATATCGCTGATATTCAGTTTCGTTTCCTTCCTTGCGCAGAATAAAAGTAGTTCTATATTTTAACTGATAATATCTATTCCAAAAAAACCTTGAGAGAATAATGCAACATTCAAAAGTGTATATATTGGGGGTGTGCGAATATTTGAACTTCGAATCTTGAATATCGTTGATATTCGGTTTGACTCGAGATATCTGACAAAGTTCTGTGAGTCGAATATTCGAAGACGATAAATACTATAAAATTGATGTCTGTCAAAGCAAAGCTATAGAGTTTCCATTTCAAAGTTCAGAATTCGCATACCATTATGCAGCTAATTCAGTTGAAAACTAAATGTCACCAATGCTTTGTCATTCTGACCAAACCGGATAAAGATATGAACGTAACCAATTCTCGATCGATGCCGAACTGACAGCTTTCATTTCCTTTCTTGCGCAGCTTAAAAGTAGTTCCATATTTTCACTGATAATATCTATTCAAAAAAAAACTTGAGAGGATAATGCAACATTCACTCATTCATTCGAAGGGGCAGATTTTCTTAAGGCGCTTCAGCCGTAGCGGCTTTTTGCGCACCCCTAAAAATTCTCTTTCCTGGAGAATCAGGAATCTTCTAGATGAAGAGACCTAGAAAACTGCAGCAGCCTGTCGACGAGCTCGTCAGGAGGCAGAAAACTACCCCTTACCAAATTGCCCAGAGTGGAGGACCTTACCTCTACCAGCTCTATACAATCAAAGAGTAGATGATCTGCAGATTCCTCCTGCAGATGACATTTCCTACACAGAGGGTCGCCGTTGAAAACCCCCTTGCGTAGTTGGTGCTTCCTCAGATTACCGTGACCAGTGACGATACCTGTGACAAGTTTGGCATCCTTCCTGCCAAGTTTCAGGAATATCTTAGCAAATTGACGAGATGGAGAACAAAGATTAAGCTTACTTACTCTATGCAGGGAAAGTTCAGCCCATCTTTTCATATGACAATCCCCAGCCCAGGAATTGAAATGCAACATTCTAAAGGGTAAATATTACAATGGATGGCTATTATTTCAAAAGTTTCATCGGTATGGCTAGTCAAGATAAAATTTTTTGTATTTTCCTAGGCTTGTTATTACAATGGTCACAGTGATAAAAAATCTAGGTTGCACTTTTAGAGTGAAACATGTAGTTATTATTGTTGTATAAAACATGGTTTCAATACGGTATTAAAAGCTTGGAGGAAACCATTTTTTACAAACAGTAAAATTGTGACTCGCAGTACAATGGGATGTATTTTGGCAAGAGCAACAGACAATAGAGGAAGCCATGTGGCCGGGTCAATGTTACAAAAACTATGACCTTGAGGTTTGGATATGTAGAAGGGGTAGGGGTTTGTTTGGGTTTGTAAATAAACAAGTTATTTATTATTTCCGTATTCAAATAAGATACAGTAGAACATGGATAGTTCGAACCTCAAGGGACCAAAAAAAAATTTGAACTATCCAAAAATTCGAATTAGAAAAGTTTTTGCAAGTGGTTGAAATAAACAATCAAACATCATGTTTTAACATTGTATATTAAAAAAGGTTAATTAAGATATTATTGATTAAAAATCCTAATTTTTGTTAAATGTCGATAATGTGTTTGGAGGGATCCTGAAACTTTAGCTATTTCAAACTTTTTCTTAAATTCCTTTCTTTCTCCTTGATCACCGCTACTTATTCTTGGAACGGCAATGATTTGTAGGTTCGCTTTAGCGAAGCCATCATTCACACGACGTGTTAACATGAACGCAGACAAAGTCACAAATGCCAACACGAAACAAAGACGATGAATATCAGAACAAACCACCATCAATGATACACAAGCTACTGCTAACTAACTGCGCCGGCGACGTGTAGTGACAGACTAGAGATGTCAATGTTGTGATTTATGAGCAGAGGTATCACGTGACCAGTCAACAGCAGGTGTTCATGCTGTGAGAAGGGTTGGCAGGGGGTGGGCACACTGATCTAGCTAAAAATAGTCTATGGACAGGAAACCCGAAAGACATTTCCTGGAAAATCACACACAATGACTTGTTCATTTTATAGATTTACGCTGTAAAAACTTCGAATTATCCAAATAATTATTCAAATTAACCAGGATATTTGAACATTGTTTCTATATATAATTCTAGGGACCAAGTCAAAATTTTGAAATAAAGAAGTTTTCAAATTACAGAAGTTCGAATAATCCACGTTCCACTGTACTTTTAGCACACTCAATAAAGGGTTAAAATATAAACTGTAAAACTAATTACATTAATGATTTTATAATGCTGTATCTTAATTAATTTTATAAATTTGAACTTGATAAGAAATTACTCATAAGAATTCTTTAACTATTCATAATTTAGCATTATAAATTAAAAGAAATTGTGCTATGTAACTGTAGTAAATTGTGGATTATTATTAAATTCATTTTATTTATGATATGATACAAAATTTTAATTTTAAAATTATTTTTACCTCAGTATTTATATTTCAATTTTTATTACTTCATCAATTTATTATATTTACAGTTTGGGCATAATAACAAATTGTCCATAGTTAATATGTCACATTTGACTTATTTTTCAATATGTATTATTTTTTAAAGAAATTAATTTGTTTATTTAACAATGGTTAAATCAGTTTTTGTATTTTTACTCTCTCCCCTTATAGATAGTTATGAGGAGAGTACTGTTTTCGTCTGTTCGAGCGGATATATCCGTTTTGGGGTACCCTGAATCCATAAACGTGGGTTTCGAGGTTATGTCTGCGGGTCTGTCAGTGTGTGTGTATGTGTCTGGATGTGTACAGAGCCACAGCCTACCCCGTTGGTTCGATTTAGTTTAAATTTGGCATGTATGTGTATATTCACCGTATCTCTAGGTGTTTTTTTTCATTTTTTCAATTTTTTTATTTTTAATGGTAGTTCACACCTAAAAACGTGAAAAATCCAAATTCCTCAAAACGGCTCTAACGATTTTGATTAAAGATTTGATAGTTTATAGTGCACAGAGTACTAAATAATTTGACACCACACCCATGTTTGTAAAAATTAAGGTTCAAAAGTTATGGGCTTTTAACAGTATAATTTTATAACAGTAAAGTATAACTTGACCGGCACTATTGAAACCAGCTTAACAAATTAGTATTTTTAATTTATCTACGACTAACGGTTCCAGAGAAAAGTTAAATTTACTGTCCATGATAATCGCAGTACATTGTCTGAAAGCGCCCATGTTATTCCTATGGATAATATTAAAAAATAAATTTCCTCCTTATTTTCCATGAAACTTAGTATGAAGCGTAAGGTCAAATCACCCAACAAAACCAACTCAAAAAGGCTTGGTATTACAAGGGGGGGGGGTTCCCCCATACAATTCGAAAAATTAATTTAACTTTGTCTCACTTGTTTTTCTTTTCAGAAATAGAATAATTATTTTTGAAACAATAAATTTTTAAATGATATTTAGATAAACTTTGAAGAACGTGATAGTTTTATTATAGATTATCTTCTAGCGAATTTCCCATAGGAAAGAAGCTAATACCGTAGGTCTCATGGCAAGAGTTAAGCCCAGGAACATGTTATTTTTTCTTCTTTAGGTGCCCAGAAACCAAAAATAATAGCCCTTAAAATTTATATATATGTATGTACGAGGGTTGTCCGTTAAGTAAGGTTCCCATAGCGCTGCAGTCGATAATTGTGCTGCGACAGGGGTTCACACGGTTTTGTTGTGTACCTGGGTTCCCCCACTCAAAATCCCCACCGCAACGAAGTGTCTGCGGCGCTCAGTCTTGGCCTGGCAGCCATACAAGAAGGATCTTCCCCTTGCTTCGCCCGCCAGGTGTGAGCTGTGCTCAGTGTTTTGTTTTTTGACTGCCAAAACATTCCGCCCGGGGAAATTCATTTCCAGCTTGTGCGAAATATATGGAGAAAAGTGTATGAGCGTACAACATTTGCGCAAATGGTGCAGGGAGTTAAAGAAAGGGCGTACCGATGTCCATGACAAGGAGCGTTCCGCGAAAATTCAAGCAAACGCCAAGGGTCGGCAAAGTCATGGCAACCGTCTTTTGGGACAGAAAGGCGTATTGTTGTGCAAATTCTTGCCCACCGGTGAAACAATCAATACTGCCCGCTACTGCGAGACACTGCAAAAACTTCGCCGTGCCATTCAAAAAAATAGGAGGGGTATGCTGTCCAAGGGGGTGCGTTTGCACCAGGACAACACTCGACCGCACACCGCTAACGTTACCAACAAACTCATCGCTAAATTTGGATGGGGAATATTCAAACATCGACCCTACACCCGTTGCTGGCGTAGCACCCAGCGACTACCACCTCTTCCCTGGTATGAAGTAACACCTGGGTGGAAAACATTTCGGCAGCCGAGAAGAGCTGGAAGGAGCGCTTCTCAGCAATCTTTGCGTGGCTTGGCGGCAGACTTCTTTGACTCGGGCATTCGAAAGCTGGTACCCCGCATGCAAAAATGCATTAACCTCGGTGGCGACTACATAGAAAAATAGGGTAAAGTGTGAACTTTCTGAATACATACATACATATATATATATATATATATATATATATTAGAGGTCTGCGGGTAGTGATTTTTACCTTCGGGTCGGGTTCGGGTATCATAAGGTAATAAAAATTCGGGTCGGGTTCGGGTATGTAAGTAAAAAAAAAAAATCGGGTCGGGTTCGGGTATTAAAAGTGAAAATTCGGGTCGGGTTCGGGTATTTTAAGCCTAAAATTCAGGCTGGTTTTTGATTTTATTAATAAGCAAATATTAATTTGAACAAGTTTTGATTGAGATACTTAGCAGTCAGTATTGGTGCAAGGCAGAAACCTATCATTGCATTTACCAACTCATTAATTTCACATATAGGCCCTAAAGCTTATTAAACACATATATGTACTCTGTTTCGCATATTTAACCCCAACAGTTTATCCATTTAATTGATTACACATCATCATAAAAACTGTTTTACATAATTAAGAGGGGGCAATAATTTTCTCAACTCGATATAAGGATGGATAAACAAAATATGAAACTGTAATATATTTCACTGTATATAAAAAATATTGAAAATTTTTTGAGCCTATACCCTTAGCCAAGGATATACAATCATTGTTGAAATTAAATCAAACACTTTCATAAAATGTCAAAGTGCTCTTTATACTAAAATACGAGGCATGTTTTTTAAGTAAGTACCGTTTTGGAATTAAAAAAAGACGTGCAAAGATATCGCAATAATTTTATTTTTACATGAAAGCCTGTACCTTAATCTACTTTTCTACATAATTTCCGTGAATATTGAGACACTTGTCATAACGTGGCACCAGTTTTTGAATACCCTCCTCATAAAATTCTGCCGCCTGACTTGTTAACCACTGTATCACAAATGCTTTGACTTCGTTATCGTCTTGAAGACGCTGACCGCCCAGGTGTTTCTTCAAGTGCAGGAACAAATGGTAGTCGCTGGGCGCCAGATCAGGGCTGTATGGAGGATGATCTAGAGTTTCCCATTGAAAAGATTTGATGAGATCTTTAGTGCGATTAGCCACATGAGGACGGGCATTGTCATGCAGCAAAACGATACCCTTACTCAACTTGCCACGTCTTTTGTTCTGGATTGCACGACGCAGATTTTTCAATGTCTCACAATAAGACGCTGCATTGATTGTCTCATTACGATGCAGAAACTCCACTAGCAATACTCCTTTTCTGTCCCAAAAAACTGTGCACATGATTTTCCGGGCAGAAATTGTTTGCTTAAACTTCACTTTTTTGGGTGATGATGAATGTCGCCATTCCATGGATTGTTGTTTCGATTCTGGTGTAACGTAGGCCACCCATGTTTCGTCACCAGTAACAATTTGGTCTAAAAAATCTTCACCTTCCTTGTGGTACCGCTCAAGGAACGTCAATGCACTGCCTAAACGTTGGGTTTTGTGCAAATCCGTCAACATTTTTGGAACCCAACGTGAACACAATTTCCGGTAATTCAAGTTCTCGGTCACAATGCGATACAAAACACTACGAGAATATTGAGGAAAGCAGTCGCACAATGATGAAATTGTAAAGCGTCTGTTTTCTCTAACCTTTTCGTCCACTTTCTGCACCAAATCTTCATTAACGACCGAAGGACGCCCACTCCGTTCTTCATCATGCACATTTGTGCGGCCATCTTTAAATGCTCTCACCCATTTCCTTACCATTCCATCACTCATAATGTTTTGTCCGTAAACTTCGCAGATCTCACGATGAATATCGATCGGTTTTACGCCTTTAGCACTGAGAAATCGTATAACAGCCCGTACTTCACAAGCGGCGGGACTCACGATTGTCGGAGGCATCTTAAACACTCAGTAAACAACGTATAAAATGAAGAATCAGACTGTAATGGCGTCAGTGCGTAGACAAGAAATGTAGGTAACTAGCGCGCATGCGCGGAACGCCGACCGTAGCGCTGCGGCGGCGGAATCGCAAAACGGTACTTACTTAAAAAACATGCCTCGTAGTTATTTTAGTATAAAGTAGTTAATATTTTACTTAACACTGACTCTAGGTTTAAGATTTGTGTTTTACATCACATTTTATCATTGTGTTATGGCTTAATAAAACATTAGTCATAAGAACTTGGGGGAATTAGAGAAAAAACACTTAAACTGTTAAAATGTACTTTAATACCACTAATCTAGTAAGTATTAAATAGTGTCAGGTAAGTATTATAAATAGGCCTGTGGCCTAGAGTTAAAAGTAATAAAACTTAATAGTACAAAAATAAAAAGTAATAATAAACTAATGAAACGAACAATGTGTAGCTTAGTAAATGCAGTCTGCAATTTAAAGCAATTTGCTATTAGCGCTTAAAAACACCTATTGTTTCATGTGTTCTTCGGACAATCTTTCTCTTTTGTTTGTAACAATGTTACCAGCTGTGGAGAAAACACGTTCTGAAGCTACTTCCGTAGCTGGGATGCCAAGGTATTTTTTAGAAACTCGACTCAAGTTCTTGAATCTATTTTCATTTGCATTCCACCAGTCCAATGGGTTTACAGAAATGTCAACTACTGGTTCTGCCAGATACTCATCAACTTCAATGTCCTCTGCAAGTAAAACAAAAGGAAATTAATGAGTCATTGAATTGGCACAGGAGCCTAAGTGGCTCCTACAGAGACTCTACTACTAGAAAAGGTGCAGCCCACCACAACAAATTAAGACACGTTAAGGCAAAATTATGAAAAATGGTTAGACACAAAAGACAAAATTATAAGTAACAAATATTTTGTACTAGGCTTTTTTACTTTTTGTAAATTGTATACACTGACATTGTACTGGTCTTATTGAAAATTTAAATAAAGAATATTGTCTAAACCCAGCCTACCTTGTTTTTTTGGTGGTTTGTCGTTGCTGTTTGACCGCTAGTTTTTCATTTCTTTCAGCACTGACCATCTTGCATTTTCATTAGGGTTGCTGCCTACATCTTTAGAAACTGATGATTGTTCAGCATTTGGAGTAATGCCTAAGAATAAGCAAAACATTACATTTTACAAAGGCCTAAGAGATTTATTTAGTATAACTTTGATTGAAGAATATAAATTTTTGTAATTTTTCAAAGCAATTCATTCACTGCTCTTTCTGATGTGGTGATATTATTATTCATTTTGAAATGAGTTAAATTTCATTAATCAGCTTGAGTGAATAACATGACACACTAATCAATAAAATAAATCAAATGACTTTCAAAATGGAAGTTAGTTAATACTGTATCAGTTATACCTATGTGCTGGTCATTAGGCCTGTGCGGTTCTATCAAATTATGTTAGGCTATTACAATAATGGATATGGCCAAAAGAGTGCTGGTATAGCCTATGCCTATTTAAATTTGTCTAAACATTATCAACTTACCTGTCACCACAGACTTTTTGTTGAGAGTCATGACCTCCTTCCTCAAAGATGCTTCCGCTATTACTCTCTCAGCTTCACTAAGATAGATGTCTTTGAACCTTGGATCAACTAGTGTTGCCATTAGATCTACTGGATTGTTTTGAGGATATAGGGGAAATCGAGATTTCAATTGCTGAAGTAGACTTTTGGCAAAAGTCACCCCAGTTTGTCCTCCATGGTTTTGAATGTAATGTTCCAAGTGTCCCTGAATCTCTTTAATTATAGGTATCACCATTGATCTCGTTGGTAAACGATTACCAGAAATTTCTTCCGTGAATAAAAAAAATAATAAATAAAAATAAATAAAACAAATAAATAAAATTAAAAAATGATAAAATAAACTAAATAAATAACTAAATAAACTAAATAACTAAACTAAATAACTAAACTAAATAAACTAAATAAATAAAATAACTAACTAATAATATTTTTTTTACTATAAATAAATAAAATAAACTAAATAAACTAATAAATTAAATAAATAACTAAATATAATAAACTAAATAAATAACTAAATATAATAAACTAAATAAACTAATAATTAACTAAATAACTAATAAACTAAATAACTAATAAACTAACTAAAATAAATAAATAATAAAATAATAAAAATAATAATAAATAAAAAATAAAATAATAAAATAATAATTCATAATAATAAAAAATAAACAAATAAATAAAAATAATAAATAATAATAAAAATAAATTTCTTCCAGTGGCTCTAAAATTTCGACATAATTTTGGGCAGCCTGCCAATCACTGTTATTAAATGAGTCCATATCAATATCTAAGCAAACAAGTGACAAAGGTTCTTTCAATTCAATTAACCTATTCAACATAATGTACTCCGAGTTCCAGCGAGTTTCAACATCTTGGAGCAGAGTTTTTGGGACCAAATTGGTTTCTTTTTGCTTATTATTAAGCTTTTCTGTGTCTTGTGCCGAGTGTTTAAAGTGGCCTACAATAGATCTGGCTTTTGCTGTCATATTAGACAAGCTTGTGTTAGCAGACTTGGCAGCTTTGATCACCAACTGCAAAGAATGAGCAAAACAGGTTAACCCTACCAGATCTGTCATTTTGATTGCATTGATGATATTTTTAGCATTATCGGTAATCATGTAAATAGGGATCTGTAATTCATTAAGTTGCCATTCTTCCAAAGCATGATTGATCAACAAAGCTATATTTTCCCCAGTGTTTTCCTTTAATGCTGTATTGACCTAGACACAGACTTTTAATGGTGAACCTAGAGCTTTCTGTAGTGACAGGTAACAGACAGGAAGGACAGGTTGTTACCTGATGTCCACAAATCACATGTTAGAGAAACTGAAGTGAGATTTGGTTATTCTGCTTCAAGTTCTTCTATAATTTGTTTTTTTTAACTCCTTTACCAAATTTGGTATTACTGACCTGGTAAATGTGGATGCAGAAGACAATGAATATCTAGGCTCTGCTAGTTGAAGTGTACGTTTTAGCCCCTCCTCTTCTACCAAAGTATAAGGATGAAGGCTACTGGCGAGCCATTTTCCAATGCTTTTAGTTAACATCTTTGATTTTGGGTGGTCTGAAGACCACTTTGTAACACCAAAATTGTCCAATTTTTGTTGCATTTCTCCAACCTTAGGCCCATTCTCATTTCGTTTTTTGGGTTTGTCTTCATCATTTTCTCTCTGAGATTTAAATGTTAAAAATTGATCACGGTTCTTGGCTTCAAGATGTCTTGCCAGTGATGACGTGTTCCCATAATCTATTTTTAAAGTAGACCGACAGTAATTGCATCTAGCTTCTGATTTCTTACTCTCCGCGTTAATGTCTTTGGTGAAATGGTTCCAAATTGCCGATGTCCATTTGCGCCGTTTTCCCACGTCGTTGGTTTCGTTGTTTGAAATATCAGTGGTATTGGACACACATGCTCTACTAACATTACTATTTTCATCAGATGAACACTCAATTCTTTGCCTTTTCAAATACTTTTCCATTGTGAATAAATTAAATAATTAAAATAAACTATCAACAATCAAACTCATCAAATGAATACGACTGACGATGAATGAGATTGGTTGCGTTCAATTCAAAAGCATGGAGTATCGTAACTAGATGAATAAATTGCACAGAGAATGAAACTAGGCTGATAGAAAACTCCCGAGTATTCAACATTATAAAAAACTTGTTTTTATTGAGTTAGGTAAATCGTAAACGTGTTGTCAACTGAAGACGTACCGGTATAATGAGAAAACATAACGCAATGATATTAATAATTTAAACTGGCAGTATAACCCACTTTGAAAGTGATCGCGCTTTTATAGAGTTGTCGACGATTGTAACTTGTAATGCCGTTTAATATTATTACTAAATAAATCTAGAACATATCGTTAAAAAATGAAACAGTTTATTTATTTCCTTTATTCAGTTCTATCCTTTAAAATATTTGTTATTACATTTGAGTGAAAATCCCAAAAGAGCGAGATCACAGCTCTGTATTGGTCGTATAATATCGCCAACAGACGGTCAGTTTATAAGGAACGAATCACAGTTTTAAATCACGGTTCAAGCAGGTGAGAAATCAGAGTTTTCATTTCACTGAGGTTGATATATCACATTTTATCCCAACACTATTTGAAACACGAGCTTTGAATTGGTACGACTATTTCGTTGCGGCAAAAGGAGGAACGGTTCCCTGATCGCGTAAGCTGCTGTCCATGGATACGATAATAAGCTGCGCAATGCGCAATTTAAGTTTATTTTTTAATTAATATAGTTAAAATTATGTCAACTTATATTCATATTTTAATGACGTTTGCTACACAATTGTTAAGTATTGTATATGGCAATAAAAGGATTATTATTATTATAATTAATGCACAATAATTTTGAACCGGCAGGAAGACGGCTGGTTGTCTGACTTTCAAGAAAGTCTTGGTTACATAATTGAGGTTGTGCAATCCAATGTATTAAGGCAGTAAAAATTACTTCGAAGTTTGACATCTCGATGACGCAATATTATCGAATGATAATATTGCGTGAACGTGGCGTGAGTCGGAAATTTTGGACGAAATCTTATTACCCGGGGTCTCGGGTTATTTTCAATGTCATCTCGGGTATTTTGTACAACCCGTGGCTTTCGGGTAGTTGATACCCGCCCGACCCGACATCTAATAGAAGCCCGCCCGAAATGGAACCCGAGACGTGCCGAGCCCGCCCGACCACTCGGGTTCACACAATTACCCGAAATTACCCGAATTTTCGGGTACCCGCAGACCTCTAATATATATACATATATATAAATTTTAACGACTATTGTTTTTGGTCTCTAGGCACCTAAAGAAGAAAAAATAACATGGTCCCGGGCTTAAGTCTTACCATGAGACCTACTAACGGTAATAGCTTTTTCCCTATGGGAAAATCGCCTGTATAAATTATGATATTTTTTAGGAAAGGAATTCAATGGGAGTACAATCAAAGTGCAGATGGCCACTAAGAGAGACAATTGGAGTGGTGGTCGTGGTGGTGGTAGGGGAGGTGGTGGTCCACCTGGACGGGGCAGTGGTGGAGGCAGTGGAGGCCGAGGCGGAGGCAGAGGTGGCGGCGGCTTCAGGGATGGTGGAGACAGAGATGGTGGTGGCCGTGGTGGTGGTGGCGGAGGCGGTGGCGGTGAGTTACATTCAAAAATAGTCTTTAACTTCCATTGTTAAAAGTTGTTGTTGTTGGTTCATTCAAAGATTATGTTAACAAAGTAGTTTTTAAGTCACATACACCCTGTAGCTTTTGTTAACCTTCAAAACTAGACATGAGATCTAAACTACTGGCATGCATTATAGTCATTTTAAAGCATAAAAAGTCCCATTGAGGTTTTAGTACAGTGGAACTTGGTTATAACGTCATTGAAGGGACCACACAATTAATGACGCTATATCAGAGTGACGCTATAAAAGAGGTTACGTAATTTTAATTTAAAATCGAGGAAAAATAGGGAAACACATTTTTTACATGAAATTAAGACATTTAATGAAGGTAATTTGAAATACACCGTAAGTTTATGTTTATGACTGACTACTCTACTATATAAAAAAATCAAATTTGAAAATATTGCAATGAGGTTCGGCTTGGTGATTTCAACTGTTGGTTCGATTTTAAAAAACAAGCCCGAACACACGTCTGCTATCTTACGTCCCTCCTCACACGCTCTTATAACTCACACCTTGGTTAGCGGTAAGACAGCAATAAAATGCCGTTTCTAAAAATAGAATGTAGCTAAACAATAGCCGCAGCCCTCACGTTGCACCACCGATCAAACTTTCTCTATTTAGCTATATGTTGCCTTCATCTCGGCCCGATTTTCTTGACGTTATATACGAGGTTTGAGAATTTGCTAACGATATATCCGAGGTTTTTTCCTATGTAAATACATATAGTTTGGCGGGACCTAAAGATAAATGACGTTATATCCGAGTTGACGTTATGGCCGAGGCCGCAATAACCGAGTTGCACTGTATTATGTTTTCAACTTTCCGTTACCAAAACCAACTCAAAGAGGTTAATTGTTTAAATATAAGTTATTTAAAGCTTACTGTTGTGAGGTTTTTATTGGATTATTATTAGTATGTATAGGTCTGCGTAGTGATTTTCTTGTCAGGTCGGGTAGTGGATTACCATTAATTTTCGGGTTCGGGTATCAAAAGCCAAATGAAAATTCGGGCCGGGTTCTTGTATTATAAGTTAATATTCAGGTTGACCTTGGATATTATGTGTTAGTAAAAGTTAATATATAGTATTTAAGTTTTAATAGACCGACTAAGCAGTAACAACCAGAACATTTACTATCTTATTTATTACACATATATTAAATCATTAAATAAATATGTGTATATATCAAGTGGGTTTCACAGTGAGTTTTCACTACGACGAGTAAAAATCCTATGCATATCAGAAATTCACTACGCCAAGGTTTCACAAAACCGAGTAAGGGGCTGGAGTACTGTTCGCTCCAAGAGCTTGTCGGCCGCCACTGCCTGAAATCCGTGTAAATGGCATAATTGATTTTCCATTTTCAAATTTCCCATGAATGAATGTTAAAAAAGAAAATTATAGGAAATAGTAAACGAAAATAATTGTATGCTCCAAAGCAGAGAGAATTTGATTGTTTATTAGAATGTTTTTCTTTTTTAGAACAATTCAATTTTTTCTAGCCTGTAAAAATATAACTTATTGCAATAAAAAGCTAAAGTTATTGATTAAAGAAAATTTTCTGAAGATTACTATCACAATTTTTTTGTAATCTCACAGCCTTGTTTTTATGCTGTGTAATAAACTAAATTGGGTATTCTCTAGCTAATTCTAATGGTAAAAGAGACATTTCAAATAATTCATCTCGGAAATACCCATAGCTGTAAAAAAATGTTGATGTGAAAGGTGAAAAAACACTTAAAAGGTTTAATGTTATATATAAAATTTTTTATATAAGAGACAGTAGCTACGCATAATACACCTACAGTCGTAGGTGTTAATTTGGTGACCTACAGCCACCTAATTAACTGGCCTTCTACAGCCCTGCACATCGGACAACACAGCGGGAGGGGGATTCCCCTGTCCTCTAAGGATCCATCCGCTGTAGTGACATTTAACGAAATGTCCGTTGACACCATTCGAACGGCACTGGCACACACTGCATAACGCAGGGTGGCCGCAAGGACTACAAATCGTGCCCGCCCAAATAAACGCGAAGTTTCCGTTTCTGGGCTTCAATGCCTCCAACTTCCATGTATATGTTGGCCATAAGTGCCAGTACATTCGTTCTATACGAACCGTACAGGTCGTCCGGGCCTGCAAAAAATGATTAACGAATGAAATGCAATAGTTAATTTACATGTTACGTACTGCGCTGAAGCTACCGCCACTGCTCATTGTGGAGAGCAGTCTGGGGATTAAGAATTTGTAATAAGTGTAGGAGTGAAGTATTAAAAAAAAACTCGAGATGAAAGATAAGCGTTATTTTAAATTGGCAAAAACAAACTTATTGAGGTTAGCCTACATAAGAAATACAAAATTAAGTTAAATCGTCAGGAGGGAGATAAATCTGTAAATCAGAAGAACGTCTAGCACCGACTCTGCTACAGACTTAAAAGTTTTTCGTAGTTCGAAATTTTTTGTCTCTTTGGGTACGAAAACATATGGTTCTGGCTGAAAATGAAATCTGTTAGATGGCGAAACGTCTGCGGTGACGTAATTATTTATAACACGATTAAATTTTATATTTATGTTAAAAGATCTCAGGACCAAAATTATTGGGTACTTTTTCCTGAATCGTTTCATGACGTTCCTTAGATATAAAATTTGTTCAATAACAAGAGTTTTAAAAATTATTTAAGTTTAATGTGTCGTGGTGTCGAGCTACAATTAAAATATATTAATATATTTTAGCTTTACAAAATGGCAAATAGCACTTATGAAATATCTTCTCGAGCTATAGAAACAATATAGGATTTGTATTTAATATATGTTTAGTATCTTATGGTTTTAAAGAATCATAATGCTCTAAAAATTATTTTAATTCGCTATATTATAATTTTTTATTTATTCAACCAAGCTCAAAACAATAGTTAATAGATTGTAAATATGACATCTCGTACATGAAAACTACGGTTGCAATATTTATGACATACTGTATTTTATTAACTAAATGTATAAACTATTTATTATTATATCTTCAATATAAATTATGTGTCATGCGTTATGTTCATTAAACGGCTGAACAGTGAGTGCCTGCAAAGCATGTAATACTGCACTCTACACAGGCTTCTATAGTCACTTCTAGAGCGGACGGTACTCAGCCCCTTACTCGGTTTTGTGAAACCTCGGCGTAGTGAAATTTTGATATTTATAGGATTTTTAGCCTTACTCGGCGTAGTGAAAACTCAGTTTTGTGAAACGCTCCCATAAAACCTAACATTTTTATCCAATTTTTGAAATTCATTTTATATATTTATTATATTATGTTGTAAATAATTAATAAGGAGATATAATATTTCTAACTCTAAATGAAATTAGTAAATTTAAAACTTAACAAAACTTTTTAAGGTAGGTACAGTATAAAAAGGTCATGTCTTAAGCTCTAAGATATTTTTCTAATAAACTATTTTAACTTGACTTAAAAATGATTACATTAAATATTACAAAGTTGTGTATGACTAAAATAAATATCAATTGACAGGCATACTTTCTCCCTTTTTAACAAAAAACTATCTTAAACCCTTACCCTCGGCTAATGTCTTTAGCCACTTGCGGATACACTCCTTTCTTACAGCGCTTACATTGTAATGTAATCTTTTTCTTTTTTCCATCACTTTTGATTCCATTCCATCAGTCTGTTATTTTTTTTATAAAATTTTACTTGTTTAAATCCTGATAAAAATATTTGACATAATTTGTACTTATTTTTTTGATTTTTGAAATACGAGCTTACTTTACTATTGGTAGAACTATTTCGTTGTGCCAAAAAAAGGAACGATTCCCAGATCCCTTAAACCTTTAGTACGAGGCATCAAAATGTAGTTGTCTTAAGGTCTTTTGATCCGGTTTCTTTCTATTAATTTCATGTTTTCTTTAATAATTATTTTGATGTTGTGGTTTTTTGGTATATTCTCAAGGTACAAGTTATACATGTCTTGGTTTACATTTAAGGAAATTTTGTTTTTTGTTACTCCGATTCACTGAAATTGACAGAACTGAGTAGTAGTTTTAGTTTAATCCTTTGTGGTTAGTGGTTATACTATATTGTAAAAAAATGTTGGATGCGTATACCTAAAAGAAAAAAGTAAAAGACCTCAATTAAAGGAAAAGGTTTGGATTAGCATGCAGCAAATGCAATGAGGATTGTCAAGGCACATGCTTTGCAAACCATGTATGTAAATAAAGAATTGTTTGATAAAGTGTGACCATTTTTCTAACAAGACACCTTGAACTAAAAGTAACTTATTTACTGGTGGAAAGGTTTATTAGACGAGTTTACTTCGTTACCTTGTGTATTGCACTTTAGACACTTTAATTATGTATTTAGTATGTTATTTTAAATACTGTTGGGGTGTTGATAATCAATTTTTCAGGCATCTGTATCAAGAATCGATACATTTTGGTTTCACTTCTCTTTTTTTATAGATTGACTATTTATATGCACTAGAGTCCTGGTAATCTCAACTAATTGGGACCGAACTCTGTTCGGATTACCAGTGTAAAGTTACATTAATAGTACTTTTAAAATCCATAACTTTTGACCCAAACTATTTAGACCAATTTAACATATGTCTTATTTATCACAGTTCACGTATAGGTTTATCCACTACATGTTTTGCCTAAACGGCATCAAGTATTGCTGCAGAGATGTTCTATCCGTTATGTACCTGGCATTAGAAATGACGACAGACACATTGACTCATAAAAACAAACAAATATAAAGCAGTGCTGTCTGTAGGCCTACTTTTTTCGTGATTGCGGTCACTGCTGGAGATGAACTCAAATTTTCCAAAAGTAGTTTGCCCAAAAGCGATGATAAAGAGTGGGACTGTAGAATTGAATCTATTGTGATGTACTGTAAGTGTAGCTAGACATCACCCTACGTTATCTTGATAAACTTTGTATACCGCTACATCCGAATGCTTGATGTTAATAAGAATAAGAATAATTTATTTCTCTGTTGTACACTTTTTACAATAAACATAAACAAGGCGTTGTATATAGAACAATGCTAACAATACTTACAGAGTAGAAAACCAAGTATATTATAGTAAGATGCCAAGACTGACCTTAAACAGAGAAATGTATTCCTCCAAGGCATAGCCTGTTTGGAGGCTTTGTTAAAATGTAACAATTAATAAATTTTAAGATGACAGTACATGCTATTGTTTTTAAATAATTCACATGAAGTACATAAAATATAAACACAAATACTAAAAAATAATAAAAAAAATCCATTAACTTCCAACATACAAATGAAAAAAATTGTAACACACATTTAAATACAAAAACAAGATCAAACACTGCAATGAAATCAATAACAAGTAAAAGACGACAATATAAAAAAAATAAAACTCATTACAAAACTCAATAATCAAATCGGTGCAATAGGTTTGACGAAATATAATTATAATAAATAGAAAATAACGAATACAATTATTAAATTTGTAAAACCTTTAACCTCTATATATCAATTTGGAAAATAATTTCTTCTATATTCCTGATACTAAAGAGCCATAATCTTAGTTTCTTAAGGAAAAAATTAATATTATCAATTGCTTTTAAAGAAAGTGGTAGTTTATTGTATATTCTCTTCTATTATATATTATGCTTAAAGGATTTCTTTGTTACATCTAAAAACAATAGCTAAATTCTTATCTTCCAAAAAGTAAGTTATTGTATTTAATTAACATTTTTTACTTAGTAACTTTTTACCCCATGATGTAGTTCGGATTAGCCGGGCGTTCGGATAACTGGGACTCTGGGTGTGTGTGTGTGTGTGTAATATACATATCTCATTTTTCTGTAAAGGATTTGGTAGCCGAGATGGAGATTGGAAGTGCCCCAACCCTGAGTGTAACAATACCAATTTTGCATGGAGACAACAGTGCAACCGGTGCAATACTGACAAACCAGGAGGTGGTGGCGGCGATGGGGGTGACAGTGAGTATAATGGTGACTTTTCAAAGCTGTCAGTAAAATGCCTTTAATGAGACAAAGATATTTTTCTTCTTTACCCACTATCAGTGAGCTAAACATACTTAGTCAACCATCTGAGCTGAGGAAAGCAGAATTTTTTTTGACCAAGGATTTATGGTTTTATTGTTTAATACGGTGTATTTGGCGACGTGAAATCTATTGGAGCAGGTCTCAAAGCTGGAAAAAATAAAATTCTGTTTTTGCCCAAACATAACAGCTGATTCGGAATTTTTTTTTCTTTTTTTCATACTAAAATTTGTAAACAATAGATGTTTTATTTTCAGGTTAGTTTGAAGGAAACTGTTTATAAATTAATTATGTATTTTTAGTTTGGTTGATTTTTTACAAGTGTTCTTGGTGTTATTTTTAGGATTGAAAATTCAATGTAGTAGACCTCCAAAACGAATATTGTGTTAATTATAAGCCATTGAGTTAGTAATATATGTGTTTAAAATTAACTTATCTTATACATATATTATTCTATCCGAGCAAAGCTCTGTGTCCTGGTACTAGTATGATTATTACGGGAAAAGAGTATGCAGGTTTGCTGCCATGATCAACACATAAACTATGATTTTTAAGCATAAAAGGATACATCTCAACCACATGAAGTTAAATATCAAGTTTTTCCAGCTACTGTGCCAAGTGGTTATGGGCCCAGGGCCCTAGGAAGTATTTTTCTTGTTTTAATTTAGATTTGTATTTTGTACTTGTGAATTAAAGTACTGTCAGTTGTTTGTTATTATTTTTTAGAGGCTTAACATCCTCATAGTTTCTGAAAAGGCTTAACATCCTTTGAGTGTGGAAAGAAAAGTTTGCACGTTGAAATTTAAATAGTTACTTTTTTTGTGAAATATCAGTTGCTTATTGAGACTTAACATCTATATAATGGAAATGCAGAATACAGATATCAAATTAAAATCTGCAAACAATTGGGACTCATGGAAGTTTCAAACCAGAGTTTCATTACAAGCAAAAGGTTTGTATGCTATTGTAACAAGAGATATTGTTAAACCCAGTGTTGAAGAAGAGAACTATGAAAGAAAATTAAAAGAATGGTTTGAAAAAGATTACAAGGCTGAGGACATTATAGTATCAAGATTGAATGAGGGACCAATGTCACATGTTCTAAGCTGTGACACTGCTGAAAAGATATGGAGTAAGTTACTCATCGTTTATGAGAAAAAGTCTGATGTAAGTATTCATTTACTTCAACAAAAATTCTTTAATCTGAGTTATTCTGGAGAAGGAATGTCTGTTTTCTGTCTAAAGTAGAATATATAGTAAACCAGATTAAACAGTTGGATAAGAGCAAAGCGGTTAGTGACAGTATGATAATCACCAAAGTTCTGATGGCGTTGCCATCTTCGTATTCTTACTTTATTAGCGTTTGGGACTCTGTACCTGTTAAAAATCAGACAGTAAGCTTGTTGAATGCGAGGCTTTTGATTGAAGAAGAAAAAATGAATGCAAACAATAGGCATACTAACTTAAGTGAGGCAGCACTGAAAGTCCATTCGTTACGGAAGTGCTTCAGTTGTGGTAAGTCAGGCCACATGAAGGACACTTGTCCATCAGGTGGAGGTAGACAACCGGGAGGTTTCTTCAAACAATCATTCCGTTGTCATTGCGACAAACCAGGTCACATCAAGAAAAATTGTTATAAATTTAAAAAAGATGTTGCAAATGAGAATACTAAGATTTGGACTACTAAGAAAACCAAGTATTATTAGGCAAATTGTTAACCAATTGAAAATGCTGAACTGACATAATTTCCCACATTACTCTTATTAGTCCCACAATAAGAGTAATGTGGGAAATTATGTCAGTTCAGTATTTTCAATTGGTAACGATTTGCCTGATAATACTTGGTTTTTGGGCACAGGGGCAACTGAACACTTGTGTAGAGATTTGATTTCATCTCTCAGTTACTTGTCCGATGAGAGATTTGTCAGATTTTCCAATGACAAGGTTTTACCTGTAACAGGAGTTGGTCATATAGATTTAAAGTCAAAAATTGGTCCAAATCAAAATGATTGGGTGCCTGTAACTTTATATAATGTGTTGTTTGTTTCGGGCATGAAAATAAACTTATTTTCTGTAGGTTCAGCTCTTGACAAAGGGCATACAATGCGTACTAATGAAAAGATAGCTGAAATTTCAAACAATGAGGGAAATGTACTCGTAATTGCCGTTGCCCATAGGGAGAAGAGACTATACACTTTGAATTTTGAAAAATTTAATAATACCTTTTCTGCCTTTGTCAAAAATGATATAAGTCTTGATGTATGGCATCAGCGAATGGCTCATCAAAACTTCCGCCAAGTGAAAGATGTTTTACATTCGTGTCATGAGAAGTTCGATGGAGATGAAAATCATTTTTGTGAAGCTTGTATTTTAGGAAGGCAGACAAGAAAATCATTTAAAAAAAGTGATTCTAAAGCTAAAACAATAGGTGAAATTATTCATGCAGATTTATGTGGCCCTATGGAACAGAGTTCTATTGGAGTTTCAAGGTACTTTTTTAAAAGATGATTATTCTCACTACAGATTCGTTTATTTTATAAAATTCAAAAGTGAAGTCAAAGAAAAACTAAGAATTTTCTTGAATTTGATAACAAATCAGAATGGTGAAACTATTAAAGTTTTACGTACTAACTGTGGCACTGAGTTTTTAAACAAAGATGTTGATAATATGTTCTCTGATTTAGGAGTCGTTCATGATCGGAGTGTTCCTTATTGTCCTGAACAAAATGGGAGGGCTGAAAGAGAAATGAGAACTGTGGTAGAGAGAACTGCGGTCAATGATGATATCGAAAAACCTTGACAAATACTACTGGGCTGAAGCAGTTAACACTGCAGTGTATGTATTGAATCGGACTGGCACAAGTACAGTGAAAGGGAAAACTCCTTACCAAATTTGGTTTAATAAGGACTATGACATAAAGCAGTTGAATGTTTTTGGTTCGGAAGTATTTGTTCAGGTCCCAAAGCCTTTGAGGATGAAATGGGATAACAAGTCCAAGAAAGGTATTTTTGTGGGATATGCTGAAAATTCTAAAGGATATCGAGTCTATTCCCCTAATCTGCATAGAGTTGAAGTGAGTTATATGTGGTATTCAACCCGTCATCAGAAACCACAGTGGCTAAACCAGTTTATATAAACATATTTGAAGGAGATTAAAAAAATGAGCTCTCTGGTGAAAACAATGGTGGGGAAGGGAGAGAAGAACAAGATGAACCAGAACATAATGAGCGAATAGAAATATGTTCACTTCAAAATGACGCAGAAACTGAGGAAGCAATTGAAACAGAGAGAAGTGATAAAGATACGGAAACAATACATCTACGAAATCGTGAGCAGTTAAAAAGACCAGAGTGTTTTTGTAATTATGAAATGAATTTTATGTGTTTGACAGATCCTGGAGACCCTCAATCACTGGAGGAGGCGATGAGGAGCGATTATGCTGTTAAATGGAAAGATGCTATGGCTCAAGAATTGAACACTTTAGAGAAAAATAATACATGGTCGGAGATTGAACGTCCAGAAAATGTTCAAACTATTGATACCAAGTGGGTGTTCAAAATAAAGAAAAATGAAACAGGTGAACCCAAATTATTTAAGGCCAGATTAGTTGCCGGGGGGTTCCAACAGAATAAAATTTTTGAGTTTTCTGAGACATATGCCTCTGTAGCAAGATTGAGCACTCTGAGAATTTTTGAGTACAGCAAATCAATTGAGCCTTCCTAAAAAGTAAATCACTGCTGAAGTACATTCTTCCCGCACTCAACTTCTCCAGTCAAACAGTGATGACGACATTTTTTCAGAGAAGAAAACAAAAAAGAGGAAAAAGAAAGTAAGATTGAAAAAAGTTGCAGATTCTGTAGAACTGATTAAAGAAAGGAGGCAAGAAAATCCAAATTTTCAAAAAGATGATGAAACATTTGAAAGAAGCAGCGTCAAGAAGCTGATTTATTAACTAAGCCTCTACAGCGTGCAATGTTTGAAAGACTTTGTGAAATTGTGTTGGACTTGAATAAGTTTTTCTTATTGATATAGCTCATGGTTGCTCTCGTTAAGGGAGGATGTTAAGTTTAATGAAAGCAATCATGTGTTTTTATGATTGTTGCATTTGTTTATGTTGGTTATTGTGTCTGAGGTTCTTGATGAGAGTTGGAATGTTGCTTGTAGTTAAATAAATTTGTGTTTTATTAATCAGAATTACTCATTTATCCAGCTTCTGCGCCAAGTTAAACTTATGAAAATGTCCTTATTGGTACGAAACATGTCAGTTAAATAAATTTAATAAATAAACGGTACCAGTGGACACATACTTTCTCCCTTAAGTAAATTTAAAAAAGACAATCTGTAATAAAACTATCATGTTCTACAAAGTAATTCTAAATATCATTTAATAATTTATTGTTCAAATTGTATGGGGGAACCCCCCCCTCCCCCGGTAATACAAAGCTTTTTTGAGCTGGTTTTGTTCGGTGATTTGACCTTACACTTCATACCAAGTTTCATGGAAAACGGGTGGAAAGTAAGGAAGAAATTGCTTTTTTTATATTTTCCATAAGAATAACATTGGGCGCTTTCAGACAACGTGCTGCGTTTATCGTGGACAGTAAATTTAACTTTTCTCTGGAACCGTTAGTCGTAGACAAATAATTCAAAATACTAATTTGTTTAGTTTTTTAAGCTGGTTTCAATGGTACCAGTCAAGTTATACTTTACTTTTATTGTTTTCGCTGAAAATTTAAAAATTTGATTTTTTTGACATTTAAAAGCCCATAACTTTTGAACCGTCATTTTTACAGACATGCGGGTGGTGTCAAATTATTTAGTACTCTGTGCACTATAAACTAAAAAATTTTAATAAAAATCGTTTGAGCCGTTTTTGAGAAAATTGGATTTTTCACGTTTTTAAGGGTTTTTAGGGGTGAACTAACTCTTAAAAATCAAAAATTCAAAAAAATGAAAAAACCCCTGGGGATACGGTGACTATATATATACATGCCAAATTTCATCTAAATCGGACAAACGGGGTAGGCTGTGGCACCGTACACATCCAGACACACACACACACGGACGGACAGACATCACGCCAAAACCCACTTTTTTGGATTCAGGGGACCCCAAAACGGATATATCCACCCTTAACTCAAATTGGAAAATATTGACGAAAACAATACTTTCTCCATATACTATGTATAAGGGGAGAAAGTAAAAAAGGTACTGTGTTTTTTAATGTTTTTTACATTAGTAACAATTGTAATAGTAGCCCTCCTGACCTTAAACAAGAAGATAAATAAATATATATATATATTAACTATTGTTTTTGGTGTCTGAATTTAAAACTCCGAAAGCTGGGCTCGAACTTAGAATTTCAGGCTCGCACACCCCTACTAGAGATGTGTATTCCTACATTTACTCGGACGAGTTTTGTAATCCAGACATATCGGTTTATCGGAAGAGGTATTAGGGGGTTTTGTTTCAAACTTTACTTTTAGAATCAGCTTAAAATATTACACATTTTAGTTGTTTCCAAGGTATAAAAAACAAAAGTAAATACTGTACATATAAGATAAGAAAGTATAGGGGAAAAATCACTTATTAACCTTTTTTTATGAATCTTCATATTTAGTTTTATGTAGTTGTGATCCATCCTTATGTGTTTTTCATGGCAGCTAACCTACATACTCTTCTCCCATGTTAATCATATAGAGATTGGCAAACTCCTTTATTTATATACAGATAATGAGGAAACTAGGTATATGGTAAAACTAAAAATAGTTTATGGTAAAAATGTCTACTTTCAGTGATCCTCACAGCAGCAAACTCGCATACTCTTTCCCATAATAATCTTATGGAGAATATTAAAACTCATTTATCACGGATATTGATCAAACCTGTTATATATTATTATTGATTTGGAAATTCGCCAAGTATGCAGATCTGCTGCGGCGGGAGTATTAAAATTTTTTATATTTATTAGTTAGAGAGAATGTATGTGACAGTCCACTGATGCCGTTTATGACTCACTGTGGTGGTGCATGGTCAATTCATCTGGGCTGCATAGGCCTGCTGGTTAATTTAATTAACAGGAATTTTGATATTTTGAGAGTTAATTATGATTTGATGAATTGTTTTATCAATATTAATTAGTAATTTATTATTATGTAGTTGTAGCATTTAGTAATACTCTCAAATATTCATGTCATGTGATAAAATGGATTAGGAAAAACTGATTATTTTATTCAAACTTTGACAGTGAATATTACTCTAAGCTGTGGTACTCTTATTATTTGGCTTCACTTAGTCCAAAAATATTTTCTAACAAAAAACTAATGTTTTATTTATGGCAGGGGGTCGCAGAGGAGGGGGAGGCGGCGGAATGGACCGTGGAGGTAGAGGTGGTCGAGGCGGTGGATACAGTGGAGGAGGAGGTTTTGGTGGTCGTGGCCGAGGCGGGGGTGGGAGAGGAGGTGGTGGACCTATGAGAGGGTAAGTGTCTGGCTATTAGCTGTATTCATGTTAATCAAACCATGAAAGTGTTATAAGTGTGTTATTCCTCTAATGGATGCACAGAAAAAGTGCATCCATTAGAGAATGGAATCATGGCATCCATTCTGAAATGGAAACCCATAGATAAATTAAAGAGAGAAAATGTTGAACACTTTTTCAACCCCCAGAGTACTGAACGAGAAACATAAAACATATAGAGTAAAAACTGCAAAACAACCAACGTTTTTAAGCGTGAATCACTTAATTAATTCTGCTTAGAAAGAATGTTCTATGTACTACTACATGAATCAAAGTGTCAACTGTATTCGGCATCGGTATTTCTTCTTCTTCTGTAGGTGATTAGCGATAGCATCCCCTGATGCATCTGAGTGTAGGTGCGTGAGTCGTCAGTCCGTAAACTGACGCGCACTTGGTCTAACGCAAAGCTTTTGCTGAAGATTGTCTGAAGAATGTATTTTAGCGAATTTCCCATAGGGAAGAAGCTATTACTGTAGGTCTCATGGTAAGACTTAAGCCCTGGACCCTGTTATTATTTCCTCTTTAGGTGGCCAGAGGCCAAAAACAATAGTCGTTAAAATTTATATATATGTGTGTCTGTGAACACGATAACTCTTGTAAAAATGGTCCAATCGAGATCAAATTTTGTAGAGACGTGTATTCCTACATTTGCTCAGACGAGTTCGTAAACCAGACATATCGGTCAATGGTAACACGTAGTTTGGGGTGGTTTTGTACTCAAAAATATGTTATGTTTTTAAAAAAAATTTAGTTTTATCTTTCACCATTAGAATCAGCTTAAAAAACTACACATTTTAGTTCCTTAAAGTTTTTCTATATCTCCAACGGTTACCGAGATATTAAAAAATCTAAACACAGTACATTGTATTTTGAGGCTCCAATGTTAATCTTATGGAGGGTAAGGAAAAATTAATATTTCACTTTTCAACCAATATTTTTGTATAATAATGTATATTTAGCATCATGTGGTTGAGGTTCATCCATTTATGCTTAAAAATCATAGTTTATGTGTTTATCATGGCAGCAAACCTGCATACTCTTTTCCCATGTTAATCATAAGGAGAATAGGCAAACCCCTTTATTTGTGGACAGATGTTGATGAAAGTTGGTATAAATGCCTACTTTCAGTGTTCCTCGCAGCAGCAAACCTGCACATTTTCTTTCATCACTCAAAACTCACTCAAATTCACTTTAAAATGTGGTATACTATGAATTACAATTTTTCTATATTTTTTGATTTCCAGTTTTTAGACCTTTATAAATATAAAATTTGTTACCTTTATTTGCCTGTAGATCTGAAAAATGTTCTTTATTTTTCTCCCGATGTACATTTTGCTACAAAATGTACATATATGTACATGTATATATGTATCACCGAAATAATTGAGGAAGAGAAAAAGAAACCAAAAAACTTGAAACCCCAGCAAATCCACAGGACAGAAACAAAGGTTATGAAACAAATAAAGAAAAACTTTCAGAAAACAGTGCTCAAATTATACCTGCAGATAAATCAAATTCAACAGTTATAATCCAAGATGAATCCTTACACATCAAAATAGAAGACTTCCTCAAAAAAAAAAAAAAAAAAAAGTAACCATAATCAAGACCCCACAATAGAATTTAACAAATGAATCAAACACTTTCTTGAAAATAACTCAACCATCCACCCAAATAAAATAAAACAATTATATAATAGCAACCCATCTCCACCAATATTCAAACCACTGATTAAAACACACAAAGAGAACAACTCAATAAGACCAGTTATCAATGCAATACCATCATCCTACAAAATTGCAAATATATAAATACATTGATAAAAAACAACGTCCCCGCCACATCACCCAATTCATGCAAAAACATAGAACACTTTATACAAAACATCAAGCAAACAATAGTAGAAGACCATCATACTTTAATAACAATAGACGTAGACAACAATTATACAAATATTCCCAGAAAAGAAGCCATAAACATTCTCCAAACAAAACTAAAAGAATCAAACAAATTTATAGAAGAAGAAATGACATAATCAATATAACCACTATAATAACCAAACAAAGCTACTTTGAATACGGTAACAAAGTATACAACGACCCTCAAGGACTACCAATGGGCGGCCCTTTATCAGCAACATTAGCAGAACTTTTTATGCAACATTATGAAACAAAATACATCATCTCTGAAAACAACCCATATTTAAACAATATAAAATTCTACATGAGATATGTTGATGACACATTTGTAATTCTGAACTCAAACCAAAGACAAGCCACGTCCATCCTAAATCCCCCCATCCCATCCCCCGTCGCAGCAGATCTGCGTACTCAGCGAATTTCCAAATCAATAACATAATAATAAAAAATATATGACAAGTTTTATAAAAGTTTGTCCATAAACATGAGCATTGTTTGTCTATTCTCCATAAGATTAACATGGGAAAGAGTGTGCAGGTTAGCTGCTGTGAGGAACACTGAAAGTAGTAATATCTACCATAAATATTTTTATCTTAATATTTATACCAACTTTCATCAACATCTGTCCATAAATTAAGGAGTTTGCCTATTCTCCATAAGATTAACATGGGAAAAGAGTATGCAGGTTTGCTGCCATTATAAACACATTAACTATGATTTTTAAGCATAAATGGATAGACCTCAACCACATGAAGCTAAATATCAAGTTTTATCCAAAAATATTGATTAATATGGGAAATATTAATTTTCCCTATCCTCCATAAGATTAACATTGGAGCCTCACAATACAACGTACTGTGTTTAGATTTTTTAATAGCTCGGTAACCATTGGAGATAGAGAAAAACTTTAAGAAACTTAATTTTGTAGTTTTTTAAGCTGATTCCAATGGTGAAATATAAAATTAGAAATTTTTAAAAATTACATGTGAAAAACGCAAAAACCCCCATTTTGGGGTACAAAACCCCCCCAAACTACCCGTTCCCATTGACCGATATGTCTGGTTAACGAACTCGTCCGAGCATTTGTAGGAATACACGTCTCTACCAAATTTGGTCTCAATCGGACCATTTTTACGAGAGTTATCGTGTTCACAGACACATATATATATACATATATACATATATATATATATAAATTTTAACGACTATTGTTTTTGGACTCTGGGCACCTAAAGAAGAAAAAAATAACATGGTCCCGGGCTTAAGTCTCGCCATGAGACCTACGGTAATAGCTTCTTCCCTATGGGAAATTCGCTAAAACCAAAAGCAAAACAATAAGTATTGGCATTTATAGAGAACCAACACAAACAGACCTTATCATTCCTGCAAACTCAAACCACCCATATAACCAAAAAATACAGACAAAACCACAGAAAAGATTGGGAAAATATTTAAAAGCAGGATATACCCCAGCATACAGAGTGAAAACCAACACAATACCCAACTACAAAATCATCAATCACGACAACCAAAACCCTGAAAGTAAGAAAGGTGTCTACAAAATCACATGTGAATCTCCATGCAACAAACAATATATAGGGTACACTAATCGATCCTTCTTTCAAAGATTCAAAGAACTCAACACCAACCACCACAAAAATCCCACCTTAATAGTAGGTAGCGAAACACCTTAAGACGATGACACCCACAAAATAAGATTTCCAGAATCTTTAACAATCTTACACAATACCAAATCCAAATCAATTGCAAAAATTCAAGAAAGCTACGAAATATACAAACACATCCAGAATTTTAGTAACATCAATTTATTAAACAAGAAAGAAGATTATTTAAATTTAATACTATTCAAAATTATTAACAAGGTTGAAAATACAACTACACCACGTTCATGAAAATATTAAACATATGAAATTTGAACAAGAAATTATACTAATATTATTAGGGGTGTGCGATGCAGCAAAAAAATTTCGATTCGATACGACGATGCGATACAAAGAATTCCGATACGAATCGATGCGATTCGATACAACACACAACACAATTTCCTGTAAAACAGAAATCATATAACAGAAGATAATAAAAAACCATGGAATTAAAGCCAAAAAAATATATTATTAGACTATTCACTAAATTTTACAGTTCATAATTAGTTTGATAATTTTTAGTTTGATAACTTTCAAGTTCAAAAGATTTGTGTTAAGGTATTTTATCTATGTATATTATATCAATAAAGCAAAGTTCGCTAAAAGATTTCCAAGATTCGCTAAAATTTTAATAACTTGGAATATGTATAGCTAGCCTTGACGAGACTAAACAAGAATTGTTTAAAAAAATTAATGTAGGTCTACAATTAGTAAAAATATATTATATATCTATTATAAACTACTAAATTAAATAAAAAACTATTGTATGACAAAAACAAATATATCTCTAGTTTTAAAATTTTGATACAATTTCAAAATTCTTTTGTATAGGTTTTAAATTATAACATATCTAACAAATTTGGAAATGAGAAAAATAAAAGATATTACTAGAGGAAATGAGTAGTATTGTAGTGAAAACTATAAATAAAAATTCAAAAAGTAATAATATAGAAAATATGAAAACAGAAGTAAACTGTTATTTAAAAAAATAGTTTTAGTATCATCCATATCAAATGGTTAGTTTCTAATCAAATTCATATTTTAAATTTAAAAATATATAAAACTTTTAAAAATGAAGTTAGTTGTGGTTACATATTTATTTAAAACTATTTAATCATTACTCTTATTTAAAAGTAAATTTCTTAATTAATTAAACACACACAACTTAATTTGATTGCTTATTTACTAAATCATCTCAGATTAATGATTATTTAAAGAGAAAACATAAAACTCAATTTTTAACTAGATCATACTATGTAGAGAAATGTAAGTATTTGACCGAAAAACAAAATAATGAAGTCAAACAAAATAATGAAGTCGCTCAGTCAATTCCAAATATCAACAAACCCCCTTGTCCCGGAGCAAGGCTCAAGGTCATTTTTTATTACCTACTGCCGCTATTGTCTAACCACCTGTCCACCTCACTTATCTCTCAACAAAAATAGCTTACACCGATTTAACTGAGAATCACCAATTTAATGTTTTTATTCATGATTCCTCATACTGATAAAACATTTAATATGTACATTATAATAAACAATTTAGAATAATGTCAAATACTCAAGGTTTAGTTTTTGGAATTAATATTATTAAAAAACTATGGATCTACTTTTTTGCTTCCTAAGAAATGCAATGGAAGCTGTCAATTGATACTGCGATGAAAAAGGAGCCATTATTAAAACTAAACTAAATAAACTATGATTTAAATAAATAACATTCAATTTTGGTTGTTAATATTTTTGATGTATTTTTTGTTACTATTGATGTCTGTTGTGTCCAGCGGAGGAATACCTAACCATAAACAACTCCCATTAAAATTGTAATCGTCATGTCAGGTAAAGCTGTTGTCGTGTTGAAAACTTCTCTGACTTGTTTGTCAATTTTGTGAAAGGATTTAAAATCAGTTTGAATAACAAAATAAAAAGGAAAATTGGATTGCACAAACATAGACATTAAATAAATTTGTTTCAAAACCTGAAAATCGGTATAAGCTATGCCGTTAGGATCTACACGCGCTGCCGTGCATCGGGACGCTCGATGCATCGGGATTTCGATTACCTCTGTATCGAATCGTATCGAAATTTCGATACATTTTCGATGCATCGCACACCCCTAAATATTATTGATTTACATTCAAGAATTTACCCTGTGATGATGCTACACTTTTGTAGCGAAATGTACATCGGTAGAAAAATAAAGAAAAATTTTTAGATCTACAGGCAAATAAAGGTAACAAATTTTACAATTTTTCTGTTATGCCTGTCAAGTTTTTGCCATCAATTATGCCTATTTTATATATTTTCATTGATTCTGTTCTAAAAATTAAGTTTGGATTATTGATTATTACTTTTAACTTTGGTTCACATACAAATTTTAGTTAAAAATTTAAATTAAAAGTTAAATTTTAGGTTAATGTGTTTCAAGCGTAAGAGCGATGTACTTTATCTGAAATATTTGATACTAGTTTTTTTATAATTGTGTCAAATATATTTTAATTTTTAGGGTGTGGTTTTTTATAATGGTATATAAGATTTTTTGGGCAAAAGAATAAGAATGCATTGCTTATTATATCTTCAGTCTGAGAAAATTGCCTGTAATGCAATAAGCTGTCATCATACTTACTATGGTATGATTTCATATATCCAGTAGCTTTGTAAAAATTAAGTATATGCTGCTGCCTAACAGAAAACCCTGGAATTGCTGAATGAGTACTTTCTGTCTTTGGCCATAACGCAACTCGCGATCTGCTACGGATATAGTTCTTCTTTATACCCGAATGGGTGAAACACTTCAGTTTTCTCCCAGTTACCAAATCAGATGATTTTCAGCTGTGCAGTACAGATATAATAGTTATATGTACCGTGCACCCTTAAAATCTTCATAAGATCGTAAAATTTTATTTTCCTAAAATACGAGGGTCGTCCAGAAAGTAAAGAACGTTTTAGCATGGTAAAATAAAAACAAAAGATTTCTCCACCAAATTTTATTTACAATGCCTCAGTACCTTACATTACTTTTCTACGTAATCCCCGTTCTTGTCGAGACATTTGTTGTAACGTGGGACCAGTTTTTCTATTCCGACGTTATACTCTTCAGCCGCGAATGATTTGAGCCATTTTACCACTGCTTCCTTAAGTTCATCGTCATTTCCAAACTGCTTTCCACCCAAAAATTCCTTCAACTTTGGAAAGAGATGGAAATCACTGGGTGCCAGGTCTGGGCTGTAGGGAGGATGATTAGAAATTTCCCACTTCAGATGTTGGAGTTCTTGCCTTGTTCTTGCTGAGGCATGAGGCCGTTGCATCTCGTGGCATGAATTCAACGTGAATCAACCCCTTTCGGTCCCAAAAAACCGTTGCCATGAGTTTGCGAGTCTGCAATAATGGTTTTTCCTTTTTTGGTCTTGAGGGCGAATTAGCGTGATGCCACTCCATTGACTGACGCTTGTTTTCTGGAGTCTTGTAAGAAACCCATGTTTCATCTCCAGTAACAATACGATCAAGGAATCGGTCCCCATCATTGTCATATTCTGTTAAAAACTCCAGAGCTGCCCCCATTCGTTTTGCCTTATGGTCGTCCGTCAAAATCTTAGGCACCCAGCGAGCACACATTTTCTTGTAACCAAGATGATCTGTCACTATCTCATGTAGGAGTGAACGTGAAATTGGCGGAAAAGGGTCATGTAAAGTTGTTAAAGTGAAACGTCGGTTTTCCTGAATTTTGTCTTCAACTTTTTGCTTCAGTTCATCTGTGACTAAAGATGGCCTCCCACTCCGATCTTCATCATGCACATTGGTCCTTCCTTAGTTAAACATGATGCACCATTTTCGCACAGATGACTCATTCATCGCACCTTCACCATAAACAGCTTTAATTTGCCTATAAATTTCAATAGGCTTAACTTTTTGAGCGTTCAAAAAGCGAATCACACTCCGCACTTCACATTTAGCAGGATTTTCTATTGGCGTCGCCATTTTAAAACGCTGCGAAAACGAGAAGCGTAACCGTACAGCAACGAGACTCACCTCACACTGAAGCGAAAGGAAGGGACAAGCGGCCGCACACGCAATCGCAGTGGTGGGGGATCTGCGCCGCATGCTATGCGCATTCGTTCTTTACTTTCTGGACGACCCTCGTAGGTTTGCTAAAACTCAAGATTTGCTGTTAACAGTTTGTCCTTATTCTATGTTCAAAGAATGTACACTTTTTACAGCGTTAAAAAGTTTTTGCATTAAGGATTTTGGACAAAGTTCATCATTTTCACCCCTACCACAAAATCTGAAGCAAACATTTTGTTTTTTTTTTCAGGGACAGAGGTGGTGACAGAAGCAGGCCATATTAAGTACATTCTTTTTTATTTTTGAATAATATTTGTTCCAATTAAGTATTTTTCATAGCATAGATTATATTTTCTGGTCTCATTGTGTATTACTTAGACTGCTTTTGCGTATTGGTAACAAAAGTTTACTCTTCCAGCATTATTTATGTTTAGTGAGAAACATTTCTGATTGTAAAGTATATGTTGGTTAGTACTTGTACTAAATTACCTTTTGTCATGAATAATTTGTGATTAAACATAACTTTGTTTTATAGTATTCATGTAATAAATGATTTTAACCTCTGAAGTTGTTATTGATTTCATATACCATATTCCTAGATGCAGATGACAGCAGTGGTAAAACTTATTAACTAGTTATATAAATACTATGCATTGGGCTTTAGTAGGCTTTTGCTATGGTTGAGGAATAATATCTCAACCATTACTTATAACCAATGATATAATTTTAGAAATCATTATTTTAATTCACTAAGTGAGTTTTGTAATTTATTGACAGATTTTCATGAACAAGGAGACTTTCATCAAGTTTACTAAAGGGTGTTAGTTTGAATTTTTACTTTCACCCCGAATACATAGTATATGGAGAAAGAATTGTTTTCATCAAAATTTTCAAATTTGTTTTGAGAATGGATATATCCGTTTTTGGGTCCCCTGAATCCAAAAAAGTGGGTTTTGACATGATGTCTGTCTGGATGTGTACAGAGCCACAGCCTACCCCGTTGGTCCAATTTAGATTAAATTTGGCATGTATGTATATATTCACCGTATCTCTTGGGTTTTTTTTTAGGGTAATTATTCACCCCTAAATATGTGAAAAATCCAAATTTCTCAAAAACTGTTCTAACAATTTTGATTAAAGTTTGATAGTTTATAGTGCTCAATGTACTTAATATTTTGACACCACCCGCATGTCTGTAAAAATTACAGTTCAAAAGTTATGGGCTTTTAAATGTGATAAAAATCAAATTTTTAAATTTTCAGTGAATACAATAAAGGTAAAGTATAACTTGACTAGCACCATTGAAACCAGCTTAAAAAACTAAACAAATTAGTATTTTGAATTATTTGTCTACGACTAACGGTTCCAGAGAAAAGTTAAATTTACTGTCCACGATAAACGCAGTACGTTGTCTGAAAGCGCCCAATGCTATTCTTGCGGAGAATATTAAAAAATTAATTTATTCCTTATTTTCCAACTGTTTTCACCCAACAAAACCAACTCAAAAAAGCTTGGTTTTACCGAGGGGGGGGGTTAAATTTACTTAAGGGAGAAAGTATGTGTCAGTCCACTGATACCGTTTATTTATTTCTAGGGGGTAGGTTTCACAAAACCGCAAACCGTTTGCACTAAAAGCTAATCGGCAACACAGCCAATATAGTGCAGTATCAGGCATTGAAGCGCTTTGAAGGCATTCACTGCCTCAAATCCGTGTAATAACATGATTGATCTAATAACTTAAGTTACTTCATACTGTTTTAATACTGTAAACCCTCGTTAATACGGACTTCGCTTAATCCGGACAGCCATTGGGTCGCAGTTTTAATGTGCAGAACGCTGATTAGTAGCATGCGATCGTCACTGTACGACTGCGCCCGGCGATGTGAGTGTGCCCTGCGATCAGCGTTGCCAACCGCATCTGATTTTTTTAAACCCAGAAACCTGGATTGTTATCCCCAAATGGGTGTAGGACTTTTGGCAACCTCGCCTATCCCATTCGTCATCGCAGAGGGCTATAAAAGTGTCACAACCCGTGGTGCGGACTTTTGGCAACCGCTGTTCTCCCTGGTGGGGATTTCTGGGATTTCGTTCGTGCCGGGCGAGGTTGAGGGTGAGGGAGAAAGCGCGCTAGAGAAGGGCTTCAGAGGAGGCGGCGAGCGAAGACAGGCGAAGAATAACAAAGCACAACGCCTGATACCCAATTCCTTTCTAGTGTGTGATTACTAACCGTCCAAGTACTGTCTGTTGTTAAGTTTGAACTATGTTTAGAGGTACAATATTATGAATTGTATTGGTCTTATTTTTAAACCCATACTTAACTTCTTGAGGAAAGAATTAACGATTTATGTTACTTTGAAATCAGATAAGACTTGTAACTTTCAATTTATAATCTATATAAATAAGTTTGAATATAAAGTTGATGAATGAAGTTGCATGAACATGAAGTTTATTAATATAACTTTTGTATACTTTGTATAAACAATTTCTGTTGACGATATCGTAACACTTCAACAGTTCACCATATTGACCTATATTTGTTGTTGTCTTGTCTTTTGTATCATTGTCTATCAAACATTCTACTTGGAAAATCCAATTCCATCTAGCCATGCATCCTGTAACGTCCATTGTGAAATAATGGTATTAGTTCAAAGGACTTGGCTCAAGCATAGTCGGTTCTCCGTAGTCGTGAAAAGCCTGCCATTCCGGGGCGAGGGAGGGACTTTAAGGGATAAAAGTTATACATTATGGGATTAAATAACGAGGCAGGGATTTTCAGAGAGAAAAGGGAGAATTTTTGGGATGAAACTGAGGTTGCCAAAAGGCCGCTGTCGAGGGCTAATTAGGGTTCCGACCCTCGGTGGGGGCTGAGCGGTTGCCAAAAATCCATTTCCCTCCCCAAATTTACCTGGAAAAAACCCCTCATTACCTGGAAATTCTTGCTTCAATAATCTGAAAATTCCCCTATATCTCATATTTGCTGTAATCTCTAGATGTCAATTTTTTATATCTAAATATATAAAAAAAAGTCGTGATAGTTACGCTAATTATAACTCGAGAACGGCTGAACCGATTTTAATGATCTTTGATTTTTCGGATTCGTCTCTGCTCCAGCCATGCTTTAAGCTTACTCTGTTTCCATTTTATAGCGTTTTAAATTTCTAATCTTAACCTTATGGGAAATGAGTTTGTTTACAAATTATCTACAATCAAAACATTTGAGTTCTAAAGCTACAGCTGTTGGTTTACTCCCATTAGCAATGTGATTTGCTACTCAATGCCTTCTGTATCAATTGTCAATTTTAAAATATAAAAGTGTGTAGGCTTAAAAAATACTGTACAAAATCAAAATGAACATTAATTGCCAAGTTTGATACTTTACAGTTTTGGAGGTTTATGTACCTATTTTTTATTTTGTATCCAAATAAATATCATCTGTTGATAAATGCCATAGTTAAAAAATTACATATTTGGAAGTTTTTCATGAAAATTGGTACATTTACGTAAAATTTCATGGAGAATATTTATGGATCATCGATTTGGTTGTAGCTTAATTAGGTTTCTTCCTAGAAGCCCAAAAAGGAACCCATACTATGAACTTATTCAGTGAAAAGCGACATGAGAAGCCGAGTTATATGAGAAAAGAGACCGTATTGCGCGTAGTTTAAGGCTCAGAATCGCTTGCTATCTAGCCGATCTGCAGTTTCAATGACAACTGGCAAGAGACCAATCATCCAGCAGCTCACTCTGAATTTGGAATCAAAACATACTTTTGTTTGAAAGCCACCATGCTTTATTATTTTTGGTTTTACATTTGTGGTCAGTTAACATAATGTTAACATTTCATAATTAATTACTTGATAGTTAATTTCTAAATCGCATAATATCTCTATAAGAATTAATAGATGTCAACGGAAATTGTGTAGCGTTTCCGTATCTGGTTGTCATGTGATACTCAGTATAATAAATAATCTAAAACAATTCAACAGAAAAACTTTAATTAATTACAGTTAAGGATTAATAAAAGAAAAAAAACTAGTTACAATAAAGTAGGCTGTTTTATGCTGAATCCTGTGAAAATAAGTAACAATAACAAAAAATAATACCTCAAATAGATTAAAAATGTACACGAGTCTTGGTTTTGATAAAACTGAGGCTTTAAAGGTAGCCTGAAGAGAACAATAGGAACTTAAAGAAGGCTAGTTTTTATTGGTTCCTATGAAAATTGTAATTAAAGTAATAAGATATGCTATGAGGATCTGTACTTTTAGTTGTAGCCATTTTTAAAGAATATGTCAATAACCTAAAAACCGGTGAAAAAATGAACAATAACATGAAGTTGTGTTAGTTTGGGTACGAGGAATGAATGAGGATGGAGCAATGGCAAATGGAGGGAACTACGAGTCCACAAACAGTCAAATCAAACGGAAGGAATGAGATGTTGATTGGTTGGCGTGTGGTGTGGTGTCAGTCTTCTTCACTCCAATCTAGCACAACCATTTAAACTAAAAAGGTTTAATCCAGTTATTTCCCACGACAGTAAAAATATAACTTAACATTTCTGTTAATATAAATTGTTCAAATTATTATAGCAGTATTTTTACTGATACTGATAAAACCTAGGCGAAAGATTGCACTGCAACCTATGAGATCTATTGTGCCCCCCAGACTAGTCTCTAGTTCTTGCCTAGAGAACCCCCTCTAGTCCTAATGCCTTAATAAAGTTTAGTATTATGTGGGGTTCTAACTTTAGGAAATCCTCCACTGCCACCTGGTGTGTTCCCAAGATTATGCATCACACTCGGCCAATAGGTGTCTAGGTGTTTCCTGCCCAGATTGACAGAAGCGACATTCACCCTCTTGAACAATGCCCATCTTGCTCAGATGACCCCTGAGTCTACAATGCCCGGTTATAAAACCTGTCAGTATCCTTCGATAGTTTTTCTTAATCCTGATCATGGTCTCAGACCTTCTTATATTATGCCCTCCAAGCATTTCCTTAGCCTGTCGGCATCCCGGAAGATCGGTCCAGGCTTTCCCTCTGGCTTCATTTTCTTCCTCCTTGAGCTTCTTTTTAAAATAGGAGTCCTCCAGTGCACAACCTGGCTCCGATCCTACAAAGGGGGTGGCTGCCCCTGCCCTTGTCAGTTTGTCTACTACTTCATTCCCCTGAACACCTGGGTGCCCAGGTACTCAAAGTAGTTACAACTTTTTGTTCTTGCCCAACTGGTCCAGACCATCTTAGATCTGAAGGCTGCTGAGCTCAAGGCTCCAATGGCAGCCTGGCTAGCAGACAGGATAACAATCTTCCTTTTCATGAATCCTCTACTTAGGTTGAAGTGTACACACCTTTCTATGGCCTTGACCTCAGCCTGAAATATGCTGAGGGAATGCCCCAGTGATTCATGGTATTTGATTCTTGGACCAAATACCCCCCTACACCAGTCCCCTCCTCGGTCTTGGAGCCATCAGTGAACCACCTGATGACCTGATTCCAGAGGGAATTTAGGGTTTTCCCATCCCAGCTAAGTTTATTTCCTAGCTCCACATGGAATTTCTTTTCAAAGTTGTACTTTCTTACCATAGAATCCCTTGGTTGTTTCATCAGATCCCTTAAACCTGTTGGAAATAACTCACCGCGAATTGTGGACAAAATGTCAAAGCCATTCTTCTCCATTCTAAGCAGTCTCCCTTGCTGTTCTGTCTACCACAATGTGTAGGGGTGTCAGATTCAAGATCACCTCCAGGGCAGCAGTAGGACAGGATCTCATGGATCCTGTGATGATAATGCATGCTAGCCTCTGTACTTTCTCTAGGGCTTTCCTTGTTGCTTCAACCTTGGTTCTACCAGCCCAGACTACACACCCATATGTGATGATAGCCTCACCAACAGGGTGTACTTACTTCTTAGTATACATGGGTTACAGTCCTACATCTTCCCCACATATCTTCTGCATATCATCAGGTTATTACTAGCCCTACATTATCATCTGCATATTCGATACATCACAAGCCCTTCCTGGTTAGTTTTCCAAGAAACTCATCGACTAACAGACTCCAAAAGAGGGGGGATAGTACCCCGCCCTGAGGGCACCCCCTCACTGTACCCATTTGAATAATTCTATTTCCTACGTGTGTTTCCACTGTTCTTTTGGACAGCATATTCCTAATCCATCGGATTGTGGTCTTGTCAACTCCTCTACCTTCCAATACCCCCTCTATTTCTAAATGAGAGGTGTTATAAAAAGCTCCTGTTATGTCTAGGAAGGCACATAAAACACAGTCTCTTTCCCATCCAGTGCTTACCTGATCACTTTTGTCAACTCATATAGGGCAGTATCTGTTGATTTTCCCGCCCAATATGCATGCTATTGATGATGTAGAGGGTAAACCCTCAGCACTTCTGACCTTATATGGTTATCCACTATCTTTTCCATTGTTTTCAACAGAAAAGAGGTTAGACTTATAGGACTTAGGTTGACTATTATCCTTTTTGCCTACCTTTGGAATGAAGGTTACCCTAGCCCTTCTCCATTTCGAGGGTATATACCCTGTTGCTAAACTACATCTCATCACCCCTAAGAGGTAGGGCAGTATCTCCCTCTTTCCCTCTTGGAGTAGTGCCGGAAGAATGCTATCTAAGAGTTGATGGCCCATTCTAACCTCCCTGGTGAGATGACTGCTTTAGCCACTTTCCAGTCATCCTTTTGAGATCTAACTGCTCTTGGTTCTGTCGTCACATCCCCCAACTGTCTGCACCCTGGAAAATGTGTCTCCAGGAGAAGGAGTGCGTTGAACCTCATCCTCTATGTAGCCTCCCGCCGGGGTTTGTAGTGATACTGTTCCATAAGTTCAGTCCCTAGCCAAGGTCTTGTGAAGTCTGACCCCCTCTGGAATAGAGGTAATTTGCCCACAAAACTTCCTGAAGCTATCCCTTTTAGCTTGTCTTATCTCTTTGTTGTACAAAGTAAGGGCCTTGGAGTACCTTTGCCACCCTCCATCTGTTTTTACCTTATTGAACAGCCTTCTTGCTTCCGCCCTTAGTTCTGATAGTCGATTATTCCACCAGGGGACATCCCGACTGGCTGGTTTCTTTTTGACCCGACAGCTAGAGAGACATATGCGTCCATAATGGCTGTGTTCAAATTCTCCACAGCATCTTCCACTTCAAAGTTACTAGAAACCTGAGAGCTCAATTGGTCCATATTACAGCTTAATATAGACCTATAATTCTCCCAGTCCGTATTTCTGGGGTTTCTACCATGGGTAGTACCCGTGATCGTCCCCACTATACTGAATTCTATGATCCGAAAGAGAAGGCTCATCGGACACCCTCCACCTTTCGATGTTACCCCTCACACTGTTACTAGCCAGTGTGAGGTCTAGCACCTCCCTTCTGTTCTTCGTTACAAAGGTAGGTTTACTCCCTACATTTATAATCTCTAAGTTAGACCTTACAATAAATTCCAGAAGATTCTCACCTCTCCCATTGATGTTGCTGCTGGCCTGCATATTTACTTTTTATTTTTTCAATAATCCCCATGTTTTCACCGGAATTTCTACCGATTACCTGAAAAATCCCTGGAATTACCTCAACCCTCGGAAATTTACCGGAGGCTTCTCTGATTACCCGGATTCTGGGGAATTCCCCGAAAATCGGCAACGCTGCCGGCGATGTGAGTGTGCCGAGTGCGGGCGGATGGTGGAGGGGGCGGTCACAGCGCAAGGCGTACGTGCCGTTGCCATGGTTACTGTCAGCCAATAGTAGCTCAGTCACAGCCTGTCAGTAAGTTGCTCCACAGAGGTCAATTGCTCTGCACGTTTTAGTTGCGTTGTTTAATTGTACGTGGGTTTGTGTTTAATTACGTGTTGGTGTAAGATTAGAAATGTCTTTATGTAAACAAGTGGATTTTAAAAAACAAAAACACGTGTCTCCTTCTCTAAATGATAAATTGAAAATTATAGAAAATCTTGAAGATGGAGCTGCTGTTTCAAGAATTTGTACAGAATATAAAATAGCGAAACAGACAGTCTCAGACATAAGAAAGAAAAAGGAAAACCTGAGAAAATGTGTTCTTAAGTTTAATGTTAAAAAAGAGGCAAGTTCAGTGAAAAAAATGCGTCTCCCCTCAGATCCATCCCTGGACGATGCTGTTTATAAATGGTTTTACCAACTTCGTTCTTCTGGAATGACTG
Organism: Nephotettix cincticeps; assembly: GCA_023375725.1. NCBI lineage: Eukaryota > Metazoa > Arthropoda > Insecta > Hemiptera > Cicadellidae > Nephotettix > Nephotettix cincticeps. Next base: position 83,756,487 of record CM041791.1, on the reverse strand, counting down.
TACGAGGGATTAAAATTCAAGCTGCAGCAGAAAGATTAGCTAAACAGTTAAACATTACAGGCTTTAAAGCTAATTCAGTATGGCTGTTCAGGTTCAGAAGGCGCCATAATATCACAAACAAAAAAGTGTGGAGAAAGTCTCAGTGCAAATGTTAGTAGGGGTAACTCACAAACATAAGCCAGAATCGGCATTTCACCATTTTTAATTATTGAAATATATCATTTTAAGCCCAAAATCAGCACGTTTTTCGCACATTATAGGGCATAAACCATCATTTTTAACATAAAATCAGCTCATTTTTCCCATTATAATAGAAAAACCCCCGTTTTAAGCTCAAAATCATTTTGGGATTATTTTTGGACAGATTGAACAATTTTTGAAAAAATCCCCAAACCCTTATTTATATCCAATCTATTACCTGATACTATACAACATCATTTTAATAAACAATTTAACAAATCACATACCTTCCGGAATTTAAAATCCCAAGTCCCCGGCACCGGACCGCATAAACGCATACCGTCGGCGCCAAGTCGAGCGCACACGCATCGCACCGCGTTGCGTACCGGCTCATGCCACTGCCACAAGACTCACACCTGCACTTAGCATGACCATCTCACTACATCACTAGCATTAATTCATAACCATACAACTCTCGTTTCTGTTTAATTACCTTCTCTACTAAATAATAATTCTTCCTTATAAAATCCACCTCTAGGTCCTGTATTCTTTATTTCTGCACCTGTTATATATCTCCTACTTTAAATTTTTTTTGTTTTCGTACAATTGACTCAACCTCTTATGTAATAGCTTTGGAATTGTATTCATTCACAGTATTTAATTTCATACCTATTGTTCTATGTACCTTTCAACCAACTTTGCAAAAGGTAGGTAGTATGACTGTGATAGAAATATATACAAGTAAATTTTGTCCTACTTGTTTAAAAAAAGAGGAACAGTGTATTGATGGTATTTTAAGAGCTTAGCTGCATCTAATCAGTATTAACATATTATATAAGATTATTTTATACTACTGTCATTGTTAAATTTTCATATTTCTATGTTCATCACCAGGTTAGTTATAATAAAATAGAGATCTATCCTATTGTGTTGTTTCAAACTATATTCTCTCTGCTGGTAACTTTGTATGAAGTCAAAATCACACCTCAGTAACGTGCACATGCACCCAAGGATAGTCATCCACACTCACTCGAGTTCCTCACTTGTACTCAGCTATGTACGTAACTGTTATGACTTAACTAAAACATACAACAAGAAAATAAAAATTTATGCCACTGAGGAGGGTTGATGTTGTAGTCAAGTTCATTCTTTGACGGCATTGCGTACCAAACATGTTTTATATTGCTTAAATTTTAAACGATGCCATCTGGTTTTTGGACAGTTTAAAATGACCCTTATTCATATCCAATCTACTGCCTGATATTATACAACATCATTTTTATGAAAAATAAAATCACATGCACGAGACCTAGGCCCGCCGTGCACCAAGTCCCACTGTTATAAAACGGCCAGGTTTTTTGCAAAATAATTTTGGCTTACTATTTTTCAGAAAAAAGTGTGCCAATCGATGCGCCTTGGTGAGATCGGACTTAATTAGGAAGTGTTGATGTCAAAAGATTCTTAGTTTCCGAGATATCTAAGATTTTCTAATCTTAAATTCACTGTACCGCGTAATGCGCAAGACTCACACCATCATCAACACCTGCACCTAGCATGAATACTAATGTTTGCTATAATTTCCATCTATCTTAATACATTACTTAGAAATCCTTACCACTTAACACACAACTCTCCTTTCTGTTTAATTACTCTTTAATAATTTTTCCTTATAAAATCCACCTCTAGAACTTGTATTCTTTACATCTGCACGACATGTTCAATTGGACACATGTTTATATCTCCCAGTTCAGTCACGTGAGGACGAACCTCAACCCTCATGTTCAAAGTAATTTTGTCTTTTAGCGAATTTCCCATAGGGAAGAAGCTATTACCGTAGGTCTCATGGTAAGACTTAAGCCCGAGACCATGTTATTTTTTCTTCTTTAGGTGCCCAGAGACCAAAAACAATAGTCGTTAAAATTTATATATATATATATATATGTATATATATATATATGTGTCTGTTAGCACGATAACTCTCGTAAAAATGGTCCGATCGAGACCAAATTTGGTAGAGAGGTGTATTCCTACAACTGCTCGGACGAGTTCGTAAACCAGACATATCGGTCAATGGGAACGGGTACT
>CM041791.1:83720941-83754122 GCA_023375725.1 Nephotettix cincticeps | reverse complement strand
AAGGGTTCCAAAATATGGCATCCTACATTATCATCTTATTTAGTATCAAAAGTTCCGTATTGACAGAAAATTATTTTCTAGTTTGCACAATTTATTCAGCGATTATATTTATTGATGATATTACATTAATAATGATTATTATTTAAAGATTTATCATTAACTATTTATTACTGCAGGTAACTAGAAGTAGATATGCCAAGTGAAATAAAGGAATATTTTGAAAATAAAATAAGATTTGACAAAACAATAGTACCTACTTGTTTCTAAGTCTACAGCTTGGAACTGGTGAAAAAGTACAGTAATAATTTTTTTCTTGCTAAAAGTGATTGTATACACAGTTAAAGGGTATAAGGAACAGGACAAAGAAATCAAAACATATAATTCACGAAGTTACTGTTAATTCTTTCACGCTAATAGTGACGCGCAGTCATAGTGAATGAGGCTCGATTTTCGTTCAGACTGGAGGCCTCAGGCGTAGACCGTTCTGCCCGATGGGAATGGGTTAAAGATTAATCTTGTGTTTTGAAGTATTCGCTTCATGTGATGCTTATTTGATAAAACTCCTGACTCCCTTAGCCCTCCGAAATGTGGTGAATGAGGGAGAATAAAGCTTCAAATCATAGATTGATCAGCTGCAAAAGACTGAACTGAATCCTTTTGATTCTGCTATAACCAGATACTTCTAAAATCCTACAGCTCCTTGTCAGTTCCAACAAATGTTTTGTAATTATCAGAATATGTTTTATGGGGTTTGCATCTCTTGTTATATCAAGAGATGCAAACCTCCTTAACGCAGCAAGGAAAATCTCTGTTCTGAACTCCTCCAGTAATTCAAGGGGAAATTGCCTTAGTTGCATGGTAAATGAAAATGAACCCTTAAGCCTTTGTGAATTTAGCCCTTTTGTTGTTACTGGGATGATGCCTAAAATAATCTACCTCACAGTAGGAAAAGGTTCTTGAAGATTGTACTCTGTGGCAAGGTGGCCCATGAGTTGATTATTAATCCTAAGGTTAGCCTTGAAACACTTAAAACATTTATGCACTACACTCTTGACTAAGCTTCTACCATTTAATGGCTAATATTGTTCACAGAGAGAGCTCAGCAGCAGTTGAGGTCCTGCATGCAGGAACTTCAATCTTCTGTAATTAGTCTGGTCAGTGGATGTTATGGTCAAGAAGAGTTGGATGTTTCATATCAACACATAAGTCTGAATACTTATCCCATTTCTGTCCTATTCCTGAGACACTCTGTTCTGAATTAAAATAGAGCGTTTTCTACTACGACTGTGTGACACTCTTAGCTTGATTTATTTAACAGTAATTTCATGTTTTGATTTCTTTACCCTGTTACTTTTATCCTGTGACTGCGTGTATTATCACTTTTAACAAGAAAAAAATTATTACCGTACTTTTTCACGAGTTCTAAGCGGTAGGCTTAGAAACAAGTAGGTACGGTTGCTTCATCAAGACTTATTTAGTTTTCAAATGATTCCTTTATTTCACTTGGCACATCTACTTGAAGTTACCTGCAGTAATAAATAGTTAATGAAAAATATTTAAAAAAAGAATCATTACATCATAATTACTGTATTCTCATCAACAATCGCTGAACGAATTGTGCAAACGAGACAATAATTTACTGTCAACAAGGAACATTACATTTTTCAACAAAATAGTGATAGTTTCTGATTCATTAGACTCTAAATTAGTTTCCAGGAAATGATTCTATTTCATCATTGTAGGACCTACGGTTTGTCTAGAATCAATAATGGACACCTTACGTGATTCATCTGTATATATATATATATATATATTTTATTTTTTTACCTTGTTTAGGATGCTATGAAAATAATACTACACACATAATAAAAATTACTTTTAACTTGCCAACCTTTTTAATACATTTTTAACACTATAAAAATAAGAGACTTTTGAACTTTTGTAATAACTTTTGTGAGTAAGGATGGTGTGAATCTGAGGGGATTGTCTGGTCGGTGCAGTTGGTTTTCTGTAGATTTTAAATTTGAAACTGCCGTCCTGTTTAGATATTGTGAGGTCCAGGAAGTTAATAGAATCATCTTTTTCTAATTCTAAAGTGAACTTAATATTTTTATGAATATTTAATAAGTATGTGTTCAATAAAGATAATTGTCTATTGTAGCCGTTGAAGAGAACAATGGTATCATCTACGTAACAGAAGTAAAAAATTATTTTATTCTTATAGCGGTTAGAATCAGTAAATAAGCTGTCCTCCTCTAAATAATATTTATCTTGAAATTGGAAGAATTTTGTTTTAGAATAACATTAATGAGTGAGATTAATTTGTCTATGGCACTGGAAGGTAACTTGGAAGTTTTACGTAAATTTTGTTCCAGTATATATATACAGTTTCCTTAATAGGTACATTACATTAGTGTACAAATTTACTATATCAAAAGATGCCAATGTGTAGTTTCTACTAATTCTTTGTTATTTGATTTTCTCAACAAGGTCTATGGTGTTTTTTGGTTTTTGCTGTACCTGTTAGATTGAAACAATAAACAAGTTCGTCACTCTTTGCGACCCATTTAACCCCTAGCACATTGTGGGAGCGTTTCACAAACCCGAGTTTCCACTACGCCGAGTAAGGCTAAAAATCTAATAAATATCGAAATTTCACTACGCCAAGGTTTCACAAAACCGAGTATGTTATAAAATTCAACTGTTTCACTAAACCGAGTTTCACAAAACCGAGTAAGGGGCTGGGTACCGTCCGCTCTAGAAGTGACTGTAGAAGCCTGTGTAGCGTGCAGTATTACGTGCTTTACAGGCACTCGCTGTCCAGTCGTGTAGTGAACATAACACGTGACACATAATTTATATTGAAGATTTAATAATAAATAGTTTATATTTTAGTTAGTAAAAATAAGTTAATAATAGTTAATACATTTAGTTAATAAAATGTTGCGAATTAAGATAATTTTTAGAGCTTTATGATTCTTTAAAACCATAAGATCCCAAAAATGTATTAAATACAAATCCTATGTTGTCTCTAGTGTTTCAAGTGCTATTTGCCGTTTTGTATAGCTAAAATATATTAATATATTTTAATTGTTACCAAGATCGTAAACATTTGAAACGCAGTACCCTTTTTTAGAATATTGATTAAAATTCAGGGTACTACGTTTCAAATTTTTATATATTTTTTTAAATTATAATAGTAGCCCTCCTTATATATATATATGTGTATTTTTTTTATCTATATAGTTCACCTTTAAGGATTACTGTTATATTAAGTAAAGTTAAAATAATTAACTGAGTATCCTTGACAAACATTATTTTATTTTAACATGTTTCAACCTTTAAAGGCCATTTTCAAGTTAATTCAAAATGATAATCTAATATAAACAATATTTAAATCACATATGTTTAAATTAAATAATTTCAATTTAATAGATGTACAAGTGTTCTTGAAGAAGTTAGTTAAAACTGTTGTATCTATATAAATGTAAAATGTGATTATATGTTTTGTTTGAGTTTTCTGATTTTTTCAAAAATTGGATCATGTTTTTTGTTATGTGGCTGTTCAAAATGTTTTGAGGGTCAGTTTTTTGTCCTGAATAAATGTAATAATCTTCTTTTGAATCCATGATGTGTCCTTTAGTTGTGAATTCGAGTATTTCCAGATTTTCTTCCATGTTCTTGTAATTGTGATTTTGTGTTCTGCAAAATTTGATTTCATGGTGGTTGTGTTGTTGCTTCTGAGTGCTTGAATGTGTTCTCTGAATCTTTCTTTGAATGTTCTTCCTGTTATATGTTATACATATATATATACAGTAAAACCTCGTTAATCCGGACCCCATTAATAAGGACTTCGCTTAATCCGGACAGCCATTGGATCGCAGTTTTAATGCGCAGAACGCTGATTAGTAGCATACGATCGTCACTGTACGACTGCGCCCGGCGATTTGAGTGTGCGTGTGCCGAGTGCGGGCGGTCACAGCGCAAGGCGTACGTGCCGTTACCATAGTTACTGTCAGCCAATAGTAGCTCAGTCACACGATTTTGTTTCTCCTGCTCGTGTCAGGCCATCAGTTGTCAGTTGCTCCACAGAGGTCAATTGCACTGCACGTTTAAGTTGCATTGTTTAATTGTGAAATTAACACAAAAGAAAGGCAAATGAAGTTCAACTCCTTCTTCAAACCAGTTCAGTCACTTGAGGACGAACCTCAACCCTCATGTTCAAAGTAATTTTGTATTTTTTCGTTGTCTCATTTTTTGTATGGACGTAAATACCAAGTGTATATTTTTATTCAAATGAATTACTGTATGTACTGTTTGTATAATATGTATTTTTATATTCAGAATATACATACTATTTAAGTTTATCTGCAAAAGGTGTTTCATTATATACAAGGGGTACCCAAAAATCACTGTCTTTCTTCGTTTACGATTATTTGTTTTAATCCGGACTTTCGTTAATCCGGACGACTTGGAGCCCTAATTAGTCCGGATTAACGAGGTTTTACTGTATATATATATATATATATATATATATATATATATGTATATATATATGTTATATATATGTGTATATATAAATTTTTATAGCTAAAATTAAAAAATAAATTTATAAAAAAAACATTTAGGCTTACATTGGTTGTGATTTTGAAATAATTTTTTATTTAAACTGAAGTTTCTTACTCCTATACCTTATTTAACAGATATTGCTAGAAAATTATAAAATTTACAGTTCATCTGTCAAATCTTGAACCAATCTCCGATATTTGGTACGAATTACAAATATTCATCAATAATAAATGCTTTCAGCTTGTAATATGTACATTTATGTAATCTATTAAAAAATTTAGTTAGACATTTCCTGTAATCCAATTTGGTGATAGGTGCGCCCGGTTTCTGAGTTTTACCAAACATTAGCATTCAGAACTGACCCTTCTCGAAAGGCCGATATACCTTTCCAATAATCCCATTTTTTGTTCTATGGGCATCCGGTGTCGGGGGTTTACAGCTTTAAGTCTCACAGTTTTGAACTGTCCCTTCTGAAAAGACAATTTGACATATCTAGTAATCCTTGTATTGTCTTCTATCTCCAGAGAATAGTAATCTCCAGAAAATTTTCTGTGATAAGTTCTATTTTTTACATGTAAGAAAAAACTGAATTGTTCTAAATAAAAAAATCGTTCTTATAAACAATCAAATTCTCTCTGCTTTGGAGCATACAATTATTTTCGTTTACTATTTTCTATAATTTTCTTTTTAACATTCATCCATGGACAATTTTATTTTTGTATAATATATTAAAACAGTATAAAGTGGCTCAAGTTATTAGATCAATAATGTCATTTACACAGATTTCAGGCAGTGAATGCCTTCAAAGCGCATGAGACTGCGCGTTGTTGGCCTGCTGGCCGACGTGCTCTTGGTGCGAACTCACTTCTAGAGCGGACGGTACCCAGCCTCTTACTCGGGTTTGTGAAACCTCGGCGTAGTGAAATTTCGATATTTATTAGATTTTTAGCCTTACTCGGTTTTGTGAAACCCACCCCACATTGTACAACAGATGTTCTGGATCTGAACATGACAGAGGCTCTTCTTGGTGTGATTCAGGGACATTGCACACAAGCTGTGTACAATTACTTGTCCATTTTCTCTGGTCGAAGTAACCTTTACAGAGTAGTTGGACGGCTTGAGTTTAGAGAGTAAGAGCATTTTCCATTGTATCTGCTCCTAAAATTAAATCATTGACGTAGATTAATTGTTTATAGCTTGAGCTGCACCAGGAAACATATGACCCTCATCGTTGATGAGCTGGTTCAGAGTTTATAGAAATCATGGAGGCTGAATCCACAACAGCTCCGAGTACTAGTGAATTACCCTTGTTTGAGGTTACTTGTTCTAGAGTGGTACCTAACAGTATTGTGGTTGGTCTATCAAGGTAGCTTTTATTACGAGAAAGTGCAACTACAGCGGTTTTTGAGGGGTCCATTGCTGGAGCAAACTTACAGAGGACACTTGAAATGAAATGAAAAATTCTTTATTTTAACAGGCAAAGTTAGGGCCACATGGCCCTTTCTTACACTTAACCTGCAGGGAAGTGTAACGATGAATGGTGTTTCTTCTTACATTGATCACAGACCCTTTTGGATTTGCATTTGCTTACAGAATGAGCAGAACCTAAACAGTTGAAAAAAATGATTTTGTTTTACAAACTCAAATTTATCTTGTGTCAACAACTCCTTCAAACTTAAGCAACCATAAATGGAGTACCCTTCCTTGGAACAATATTTACATTTCATTTTAGGAGAAGAGATTAGTACGGTTTTCTTTATAAACTTTATATTTTTTTGAACTACTAGGTTTTGGATTAGAATGATTAGTGGGACTTCCCACACGATGAAAGACTAGCTGCCTCCAACTGATTACATTCCTTTTCCAAAAACACTATTAGTTCTTCGGCGCTAGGAAACGTCTGGGAATCTGCCCTATCATCTTCAAATCTTTTTCGCGTTTGATTGTCTGGCTTTCTCATGAGGAGAGTATATTATCATGTTAGATGGTTTTACCTCATGTTTCAAAGCGGTAAGAGCCTGGTCACTTTCATGGAACCGCGAGAAGAACAACCTTAACCTCACTAGCTGTTGGGGTTTGAATTTGAGGCAAATCAATTATGTTATTAACATGATAACTAACAATTTTTCTATTATTGTCATACCTATTTTTGAGGATTTTCCAAGCTACCTCATAGTTCTCTGGATTAATCTGAAGATTTTTTACCAAGTATAGGGGATCACCTTGAAGTGACAACAAAAGATACTGCATTTTGTAAGATTCATTAATGTTAGAGGTTTTGTTGACTGAGGCATCAAACAAATTAAAAAAAGTTAACTATTGATCCGGAGATCCATTAAAAGGTTTTAATGTAAGTCGAGGTAGTTTTAAATTCAATGTTGAAACATTAGACTTAAATGGAGAGTCAAGCCGTTTGTTATTACCTTGATACTGCTTCGTCAGTAGTTCGATCGATTTGTAAATCTCAGTTATATCCTCTTGTATCATCAGAACATGATCAATATTAAATTCCTCATCTTCCTCAGCCATTAACTGAGTTAAGGAGTTGTTAAAGTCTGGAAAGTAGTTTTAGCTACATTGTGGTAAAAGTTGAGCTCATTGAGCTCTGTTTGGCCAAGCCCATCGGTGATCACAACTTTCGTTATTATTTCCTCTACGTGAGTCTTAGTGTGAGTTAAGTACTTTTTAATAGAGAACTCTTCCTTTCAAAGATAGAAAACTTCATAATGGACGAAAGAGTCAGCAATTATTAAAGTTAAGAGATTAAAATCAATAAAAGATAAAATTAAGCAACAAAAATATCAGACAAGGAGAGAGAGAGAGAGAGATTACAATCTCAAATGAGAGAGATTTCGCAAAGATAGCATGAACAAGGATATTTGAGGGTTCTTCACAAAACTTCCATAGTTTTAGTCTATCCGGCTCGAAGGACCATGTACTTTTTGACCATGTTCAAGATGCCATGAAAATAATACTGCACACATAATAAAAATTACTTTTAAATTGCCAACCTTTTTAATACCATTTGAACACTATAAAAATAAGATACAACAACACAATAATGAACAATAACAAAAATCATATGATTTAAATATTGAATATAGTGGCAGGCACTGAGCATGGCTATAAGCCCAAGGATGTATTTACGTGTATGTCCGTGAACACAATAACTCTTGTAGGAATGGTCCGATCGAGACCAAATATGGTAGCGATGTGTATTTCTACATTTACTCATGCACGTTCATAATCCAGATATATCGATTAATCGGAAGAGGTATTTTGGAGTGTTTTGTACCCCAAAAATGTTTTTTTTGCGTTTTTCACATGTAATTTTTCTATATCTCCAATGGTTACCGAGATATTAAAAAGACTAAACACAGTACATCGTATTTTGGGGCTCTAATTCTAATCTTATGGAGGATAAGGAAAAATTGATATTTTCCTTATTAACCAATATTTTTGGATAAAACTTTGTATTTAGCTTCATGTGGTTGGAATCCATTTATTAAAAAAAATCATAGTTTATGTGTTAATCATGGCAGCTAACCTACACACTCATTTCCCATCTTAACCATATAGAAAATATAAATATAAATAATAATAAATAGGCAAACTCCTTTATTTATGGATAGATGTTGATTCAACTTGGTAAAATGGTCAAAATAAAAATGGTTTATACAGTACTAGAATTGCCTACTTTCAGTGTTCCTCTCAACAACAAACCTGCATACTCTCTCCCACGTTAATCTTTTGGAGAATAGGCAAATAACTTTCATATTAAACAACAGATGTTGATAAAACTTTTTTATTTTTTTTTAGGGGGAGGCGGAAGAAATGCTTTATGCACATAGGTGGCCAGCCAGTAGTGTGGGACTCCCCTAAAAAAAACCTCCTCTACTCTTTAGGATTCTAACCTGGAACAGTTTGTCATATTACAACAAGCTAGACCTAAATTTGGCTTACGCCCTTGGGGCTCATTTCATGTCCAGGCACTTGTCAAGGTGATCTTGGCCTCTTTGCGGTCCAGATCGCTTTTCTTCTGTAGAAGAACGCCCCTGCCGAACTGTGACAAACAATCCCAGTTTCCCTCGTCCTGAATGATCTTGTGGTAGACCGTGTCCACCGAGAAAACACCAAGTTTTCGTGCAGCCTCCAGGTGGGGCATTTCCCAACGGGGCAGAGGAAGAAAGTGTGCTCCGCATCATCGGGAACGCCCGGGCAGTAAGTGCATTCTGGTGAACTGGTTTTGCCCATCCGTTACAGGTACGACTTGAAATAGCCGTGGCCTGTCAGAAACTGAGTGAGGAAGTATCCACATGCCGCCATTCCACCCACGGATGAACCTGCTCTACGAGTCGCACAGTCCATCGTCCTTGGACGTTGTGCTCCCAGCTGTGTTGCCACTGCTGGAAGGTTCAGGAGCGCTCTTCAGATCTTGCAGCATCCTTGTCGATCCCGCCTTGCCTCTGATAAATCGCCTTCCTCTCCTCTGCCAAAAGTTTTATAGGAATGGCTCCAGCAACAACCAGGACGGCAGGCTCGGATACTGTCCGTTATGCAGAACACACCCGGAGCGCAGCTTGACGCTGAACCCCGGCGAGTCGCAACCGGTAGATGTCCTTGGTGAGAGCGTCTGCCCACACCTCTGCCCGATATTGATAAATCTTGAGGTGTATTAAAATACTATTATATTATTAATATGGAAATTCGCTGAGTACGCGGGTTTGCTGCGATGGAGGTATTAAAGAATTATGATCCTCTGGACCCTGACCCTATTATTACCAGACATTATCAATCCATGTCCTTCAAGGGAGAAAAACTGCAAAGAAAAATGGTTTCCGAATGATTTGTGCAGAGGAAACACATCTATCAATGAGGGGCTCACTGTTTCTCTGGTTCCAACTTCTTGCCACTTGATTAATCAAGGACCACCCTTACTTATTAGATGATTGTAGTTTAAAATTGGGCCGGTGGTTTTAGTTGCAGAACAGACTTAACTTTTTTACGATGAAATTGTCATAATATGAATTGAGGATGTTTTTGAGGTTAAATAATGCTTGCAATGAAAGTGAGTCTGGAAATACTACCAATGAAAGAAATATTATTTTATTTGGTAAAATAATAATTGTTGTAGTTCACTTTAGTAGTTGTATTACAATACAGTGGTAACTTGTTTGTAGATTGTTAAACATGGCAGAATTGAAGATGAAGCAGCTTGGAGTTGGTAGAAGACAGTTGGATGATCTATTGTTTGTTGATGGAGACAACTTCTGTCGTATGTTTGTGCGAGAAGGTATCATCGACATTGATGATGAACAATTGTGCCACAAAGTGTGAGTACTTTATGGAAAACAAACAATTTTCTTTAGGATTTATAAAACATTGAGTGTTTTAATTTAGTTTCATGAGGTTGAAGCAAAAATTTCTCATTTCTGCTAAGAATTCTCAAAATATACTGATAAGCGATAATATGTAATATTAATGTATTTAATCCAGAAATAATAGAAGACACAATACGTAGATACGAGTATACATCAGTCCAGATAAAAGTTCCCTGATTGACCAAACAGTTACATGCTTAACCCTACAAGGCGGTTTGTTGTGAGTCACACAAAAAGACTGCTGCAGTTTGATGTGAGTTTCACATCATCACGCAACCTGTTAGCTGGCGCATTCTAGCGACATCCTAGTGAATATTTTCCAACTCTGATTGTGTGGAGAATATTGCTCGTGAGTTTCTCTACATTTTCCAACCACTTTTGATCAGCGATCAGTGTGACAGAGATAGAGATATGTTGTTTACAAGGACAGTCTTTGTTCGTTGCGTCAACTTGGTGTTCATACGTCTTGTTTACTGTAGTCTTTTTCATATATTTATAATCTTTACGATGTAAACTGATGTCAAATTATATTCTAAGATGTTGCCTGGATAATTAGGTGTTTATTGTGTCTTTCTTTTTGTTTGGAAATGTAAATTAGTGATGTGTTTGTGAGAGACGCTTATGCGTTGAAGTTTTTAATGTTAGTGATCCAATTTATCGTAACTGGAAATTGGGTGGCTAGTTTTTAGATAATTATTTTTGATTTCAGTAGTTTTTATGATGTCTAGATCTAATTAAATAGATCGTTGGTTGGACCTTCGAGAGTTAGTGAACTTCGCCCATACTCTGTAAAAAACTACCGTTGCAGGGTCCGGCGGCCTTAAAAAAACTACCGCCTTGAAAGGTTAAGGATGACTAAGTGTTAACAAAGGTGAGCGTTAACACTACATTGACCTACCTTTTTGAGGAAATCTGTGTTATAATACAATTTGAAATTAATTGATGTACTAGGGCTATTTCTGATTTTTTAAACTTGGTTTAGGGAGGTGTTCCTTGAAACGTTTCTTGAGTGATCTGCCTGTTTGTCCAATATAAAACATAGGTTAATCTGAACAATTTCATTTATAAATTCCAGTGTTATTTATTTTCATATTTCGGGTGTTCAAATATTTGCTTAATTTATTAGATGTTCTGTAAGATAATTGTATATTCTGTTTTTTCATGGTTTTAGATAGTCAATTATGAAGGGATTGACCATATTCTATTGACACAAATCTTAGTTTGTCGTGGGGATTAGCATTGTTAATGGCTATATTATTATTTTTATTGTTTTTCTTTTATATTATTTTATCAATCATCTTAATTTCCTAGCCATTTGCAACAGCTATGTATTTTATTATTTTGAGCTCTGAGTTGTGTAAATCCAAGGGTATTGATAAGAGTCTATGAATCATGCTGTTAAAAGCGGCCATTTTATGGGACATTCGATGGTATGACATGGAATGGATTTTGTGGTCTGTACTGGTGGGTTTTCTGTATATCGAAAATTTAATATTGTTTCTACCTTTTGTTAATGTGAGGTCGAGAAAATTTATTTTATTTTCTTCTTCAGTTTCTAAAGTAAATTTAAGATTCGGTGTGATTTTGTTCAAATATTTATTCATTATTTCCAATTGTCTGTTGTTACCTACAGAGAAATACAATAGTATCGTCAATGTAGTGTTTGTAGAGTAAAATATTATTGTTGTGTTTATTCTTTGGTGACAATATGTAGGTGTTCTCAATATGGTTGAGGTACAGTTTGGACAGAAAACTAGAAAGTGGTGAACCCATGGCAAGAGAATAGTTTTATAAAATAATTTTCTTTTTTTACAGTAATTTAATTTTTAATTAATTAATTAAATTTTTTAATTTTATTTAAGTATTTATTTATTTATGGGTATTTTTTTATTTTACATACGGGAGAAAGTGTGTGTCAGTCCACTGGTACCAAAAAACACAAACAACACAAATTATTCAAAAAAGCTTAGTAATATCAGAGGGTCCCCCCATAAAATTCTAACAATTAATTTTACCTTGTTTCTCTTGTTATTTTCAGAAATTGGATGATTATTTGAGAAACAATTATTATTAAATGATATTCAGATAAACTTTAAAGAACATGACAGTTTTATTACAGATTGCTGTTTTTAAATTTACTTAAGGGAGAGAGTATGTGCCAGTCCACTGATACCATTTATTATGATTGTGCTTGAGAAATAGTTTTTTTTGACATGGTAAGTCTTAGCTCTGGAGGTTGTTGGCAATCGGTCAGACTAAAATTTGAGACTGTGATGTCATATGCTTCAAATCATATGTCAAATGGCTTTAATTACAGCTATTTAGGGGAACTGAAAAAATTCCTTTAAGACAAATCCATGATCCAACCCATTTCCCACTGTGAAATAACTACAATAATTTTAGTGATGGTAGGAGCTCTTTTTTAGTATTATAATCTAGCCCATTTCTTCCCCAGCATCCCTATGTTTCCATGTGAAGCCCCTGGATGTAAGGAGACTTTTGAATCAATTATGGGTTTTGAGATGCATTACAACTCTCGACATCGCTTCCTGTGCAGAGAATGTCGCAAAGCGCTGCCAACAGCTCACTTGCTTGACCTCCACATCTCTGAAACACACGATTCATTCTTTGCAGTACAAGCAGAAAGAAAACCAATGGTAAGATTCTGTTGTTTTTTATGTAAAACCAGATTTTAGTCAATTTGTTTAAAGTCACTTTTGTGAAATTTTTTACTTTTAGGGATGGTTACAAAATTAGTTTATCCTATAATGAATAACAATTTGACAAACGTAAACAAATTGGTACCTATTTATATATAAGTCATATGAGTGTCAGTAGAAAATAAGTTTTTGACATGAGCAGATCTCCACTAATTGGATGTTCGATATGTGGCGGTATCCATCACAAAAGATCCAGTAGCTCGCGTTGTCCACTTCGCAAGAAGAGAGCTCGGAAATCGACTGATGATGATGGCGCCACAACCTGGCCCACATATACAGTAAAAAGAGGACTTTGTGGTTTTCTCTGCCTTTTGCTTGCCACTACAGATAGAGAGACTACTTCATGAGATCCATTGCGACTTAAAGGAATTGTCATCCTTCTCCATAGACTTTTCCGTCTTCGCGCATTTCTTCTATACCTTCCGAATGATGCAACTTGATAACAAGGTGGAATTTCTTCACCTCTATCCACGGTTCGAAGGTCGGGTGTTAGCTACCGTACTAACTGGAAAAATGAGACACTTGGCCCGTCTACCAGACCCTGATGGATTGCTCACGAATTGGTCCACACTTTGATTGGGGTAGATATGACTCTAAACTCCGTTTGTGATCAACCACATTGTCAACATTTTTGCCGTTGTACTTGAAACGAACATTCTCACTCAAGCTTTTACAAGTGTAAAACGAGCAATAGTTGCTACAATAAACATTACAGAAAACACTACACAAAGCCTGTTACGACTGATATTACGGCAGTGAAACTGTATCAGGCTGTCCACCAGTAGACGAATGATTCGACTCTCAAATACCGGAACCGCCGAATGCCTGGGCTTTGATTAGACTATTGGCGATTCGTACCGATGTTTTCACGGGTGCAGGTTACTGCATGGTCATTAGCGACAAATACCGACAGCCTAGTCCACCATCACAAGGGACGACATTTTATGTTGATTCCCCAATATTGTCACGGGTTGAAACATATCCTCTACGACAGCGCCGTACTATTCAAACTATGCACGCACAAACAGCAACTCAGTAGTATCCATGTAGAAAATGTTCAACAAGTCCCAGATGGCATTGACGAGGAGGTACCTCGTCAATACTGGCGACGCTATTTTACTTGCCCACCAAATTTTGGATACTGTGTGTAAACGGATGGAGTAGCAGTGTCCTTGACCATGTTTAAACAGGGTGTTTAAAAGAACAGCAAGAAGATTAAAACTGAGCAGGCTTCGCAGTATTTGGCCGCTCAAGTTGTTCCAATAAATCCACACAGGTACACAGCTGTTGATCCTGAGGCCCAAGAACCGGCTTTAAGGACAGTGCTGGTGGGTTTGTATTTATGAAGTTGATGGCAGAACATGTGTATTACGAGACTGGCAAGAGAAAAGGAGGAAAAAAATAATATTTTATACCGTAATAATATTTATTTATTTATGTTCAAATTTTAAAATACTACAAAATTAGTGTTGAAATTGATAATCCTGAATTAAATAATATAACACAATAGTAACTTATTAATTAATTTCACAAAAACAAAACCTAAAAGAAGATAAATAATTATCACCCAAGAGAGGGATCAACCTTCTGTTTTTGGGTGGGAGTCTTAGAAATTATAAGATACTAAAATATAGGTATTCTGTCACTAACAAAAACTGATACACAAAATGATTCCTTAATATGGACAAAGTAATATAAATTAAAGTACCTGGTGACCGAGCTTTGCTTGGATAGAATAAGATATGTATTATACAAGTTAATTAGCAAAATTAAAACAAATTTATTTCTCAATAAAAACATTTATGTGGTTTAAATAAAACCAATTTCATACACCTTAATTAATATAGCATAAACACTGAACAAAAATATAATCCGCGGGTGGGAATCGATCTCACAACCTCCAGCACATGAAACCTGATCGCTAGCCACTGTGCTACGGCATCAGCCAAATTCGGGGCTGTCGTTTAAGGCTTTTTGGCTAACCTCAATTGTTTTAGCTGATCTTACTGTATTTAATTATCCATACAGTTATTATTAGCCTGTGATCAACTGATTTTGTTAAAAAGGAATGAGCATTGAAAAGAAAAAAGAGAAATTTAATTTTCACCAGTTAATTAATTGGTTTGTTACAGTGGCTTCAAGCAATGTAATGAATACGTCAAAATATCAAAACACAAAAGATTTTGGAAATACCTTTCTCTGCTTTTATTTCGCACAGTTATTTTAGTCATTTGACCCTTTAGTTTTTACAAATTGTTTAGTAATTTGATAATTTTTCATTTATACATAAAATAAGTATTTATGCAAAACCTCTATTCACATATTGTTCACAAACATCTTCAATCAACAACTGTCAAACGATTATAAACATTATTATTTCGAAAGCCTAGACACCTAGATAGTTAAATAATCACTTACCAATTGAATGTCATCTGCCCTTCAGGTGTCAATTTATTAAAATTCCTTACAGGAACCGGTTTCGGTCTCTTAACAGACCATCATCAGCCGACGAAACAGGTAACACATAACACAATATAATTTTTTATATCGTTGGTGTTCAATAAGATGAAACATTTCAAAAAAATCTTCAAAAAAATCACAACACATATTTACAAATAATGAAAAAACAAAGAACTATTTACATGATGAATTATATTATGAATCAGGTGTTAGTTTCTTGCATTACATTATATAATAGCTGGAATGTTATTTTTCGGAGAACTCATCTTTTTTATTTAGCATAACGTCCTTGTCTACTTTAAAATATTTATATATAAAAAATTCCTCCCAAGCCTGAGCTTTGTATTTATTTTCGCAACTTTTTAATATTTTAATTGATGAGTCAAAATTAACTTTATGGCCTGGGTTTTCTTTTAAATGTTGCGCTACTTTTGATGAAGGATTCTTTTGGTTGAACACAGTGTTTTCTTTAAAACGTTCCTTTACCGATCTGTTTGTATAGCCTATATATTTCTTATCACAGCCATTAGATGCATCACATTCAAATGCCTTTTGTACCCCCTTTGTCAAGAAAATATATAAAGAAAAAATTATCCAAGCAAAAAAAAGGCAAATGAAAATTACATTATAAATTCAAATAATAGATGCAAGGCTGCTTGGAATATAATAAAAAATGAATCTTTGAGTAAAAGTAAGAATTGTGAAGTCGTTATAAGTTCTGATACATTTAATAACTATTTTGTTAACTCTGTCTGTGACATAAAAAATAGCAGACAGGATGAATGTTTTGATTCTGCTGAACAGTTACTATACAACTATGTTTCTAGTAAGCAAATAGGAAACTTAACCTTTAAGTCAGATCTAACAACACAAGATGCAATTCTAAAATGTGTATCCAAACTGAATAATTCAAGGAGTGAGGACTTTCATGGTATGTCTAATAAGTTATTAAAAGAAATCATACATACTTTAATTGGACCCCTTTTATACCTATTCAATAAAATGCTATATCAAGGTGTGTATCCTGAAGCTTTGAAGTTGACAAATATTATTACCTGTTTATAAGAAAGGGGACAGGTCAGATTCATCTAATTATCACCTGCTTGCACTGGCTCCAATAATAAGTAAAATATTTGAATATTGTTTTAAAGAACAATTGTATAACTATTTTCTCCAAATAATCTTCTCTGTAATGAGCAGTTTGGTTTACTGGTCGCAATACGATTCAAGCAGTTGAAATGTTAATAGAAAATGTTTTAGACAATTTTGAAACTAAATCTTTCTCATCTGCAACCCTGTTAGACCTCACTAAAACCTTTGATTGTATTTCCCATAGGTTACTAATAAGTAAATTGTCGGCCTATGGTATCAGAAACAATGAGATGAGGTTACTGGCGTCCTATCTATGTGACCGTAAACAAATGGTGGTGCAAGGGCAACTCCATTCTAACTTAAAATTTACCAAAGCAAGTGTTCCACAAGGCTCAGTGCTTGGGCCTTTCTTATTCATTGTTGCTATGAATGACTTTGCTTATAGTACGCCATGTAAGGCATTATTGTATGCAGTTGATACAACTTTATTTAATTATAGCTCAGATAGAGAAAATTTATTACTAGAGAAAGAACAGTGCTTGGAGGCAGCTTCAGAGTGGTTTTCAGCCAATGATTTAATTATAAATAGTAATAAGACTGAAAGTTTGGTATTTTCTATGAATCACCTAATAAGTAGTAATGAGGCCACTGTTAAACTGCTAGGTATATACGAGGGCAGTCCAGATAGTCTGTCACGTTTTGCGTTTTAGCCGCTAGGGGTGGGGCTATCACGGCAATTTTGGCGTCAGGACGTTCCTCCGTTCAGTGGCTATCCAGCCGTGCTAGAGGGAGGTTCGTGTCGCTCTTTGTTGTTTTTCAATAACAATTGAAAATGTGTGCCGCAATTCAAAATCCCGCGAGTTGTGAAGTACGGTCGGTAATACGGTTTTTGTTGGCTAGAAACAATAAACCAATTGAGATTCATCGCCAAATCTGTCACGTTTATGGGAACAATGTTTACAGTGAAAGTGGAGTACGGCGTCTGTGCATTCAGTTCAAAAATGGCCGAACTAATGTTCATGACGAAGAACGAAGTGGATGGCCAAGCCTCGTGACTGATGACATTGTGAGTAAAGTCAATGACAAGATTAGAGAAAACCGCCGATTCACAATAAGAGAGCTATCGATTTTTTTCCCAGAAATTTCAAAAAGTTTATTGCACGAAATTGTTACCAAAAAATTAGGTTATCACAAATTTTGTGCAAGATGGGTGCCCAAAATCCTAACAGAAACCCACAAAAATCAGCGGATGGCTACTTCGTTGTCATTTTTGCACGCTTACGACGAAGATGGTGATTCACTACTCGATCGCATCGTGACAGGAGACGAGACTTGGGTGAAGCACGTCAATTGTGAAACCAAACTTCAGTCTATGGAATGGGGTCACACAAACTCACCCAAAAAACCAAGAAAATGCCTTCAGACATTGTCTGCAAGGAAGATCATTTTTTGAATGATGACCGCGGGATTTTGAATTGCGGCACACATTTTCAATTGTTATTGAAAAACAACAAAGAGCGACACGAACCTCCCTCTAGCACGGCTGGATAGCCACTGAACGGAGGAACGTCCTGACGCCAAAATTGTCGTGATAGCCCCGCCCCTAGCGGCTAAAACGCAAAACGTGACAGACTATCTGGACTGCCCTCGTATTTGGATAGTAAATTGAGCTGGGAAGGTCATGTGTCTAACTTATGTACCAAATTGGCACGTGTCTCATACCTCATACGTAAGTTGAGAGGTACTGTTAGCAGTAATATGCTAATTACTATGTATTATGCATTTTTTCACTCCCATCTGAGATATGGGATCACTCTTTGGGGTAAAAGTTCCGGCGCAAAAAGGTTTTCATTTGGCAAAATAAAGCTCTCAGAATTATAAAGAACATTTCTAAACGAGAGACCTGTTTACCTTTATTTAAAGAAATTAAAATACTTACTGTACCCAGTCTCTACATTTATTGCTGCTTATTGGATGTAAAAAAAAAACACACTTGAGGACTATAATATTAGTAGGCAAAATATACACTGCCACCAAACTAGAAAAAAATACTTATTAGACTTACCATGTAAGGCTTGAAAAAACGAGAAACAGCCATATGTTTATGAAAATTAAATTATTTAATAAATTGCCTGAAAGAGCTTGGATTGTTAAGTTTGATCGTTTTAAAACAGTTTTAGAAAAGTGGTTAGGTGGGATGGCTTTTTATACAATAGATGACTATTTTGGCCTATGTTATTGTAAATTTATGCTGTTAGTCACTATGTTAAGCTTTATGACCATGTTAAAGTATTTATATTATTTATTTTCTGTTAAATTAATTTAAAACCGTTTTATTCTGTTGAGTCTTGTTAATATCTGTATTGTTGTTATTGATGTTTATTATTGATTTTATTGTTACTTAGTTTTTAATAACCAATGTTAATGTTTTTATAACGAATTATGACCTTATATATAATTTTGTATCTTGTTTATGACTTTGTCAATTACATTTTTTTTTTGCTTAAAGACAATAAATACATTTGATTTTGAATTTGAATTTGACAAACCTTGCTCGTGTTATAGTATTGGATTAACCAAAGGACCTATTGAAAATCAAATAAATGGATAGCTTTTTATTGTACCAATCCAGTAAAACCCAGTCATTAAAAACTTGTATGCATATTCTCTAATTCAGCAGGTGTTTCAGTTAAAAGCCAATTCTTTAATTTTACTTTAAACATGCTCATAGAAGAACTCATTTTTATAGAAAAAGGCATATTATCAAAAACCTTTAATGACAAATAAACAAAACATTTTTTAAACAAGGTGCAATTAGGCCTTGTTAAACGTAAAATGTTATTAACATTTTGAAGAGTAGTCTAGTTATCTATAGTATCAACCGTAGGTCCTGCATTGCCACTAAGTTTATAAAATAAAGTCAGCACCTTAAATACAAATAAATATCTGAACGGAAGAATATTGTGGCTTCTAAACAATGAAAGTGAATGATCATAAAACTGGCATTTGCTAATAGTCTAATAAAATTAATCAAAGAATTTAAATTAGACATATAAGTGCTACCGTAGAGTGAAATGCCATATTCTAATTCAATTCAATTCGTTTATTTGCCATTAGGTCTACATGGACAATAGGTTTCGTCAAAACAATAACATAAACAATAACTACAACAATAATACTAAAAATACAATACTAATAAATAAATCACAGATTAAGCTCAAAATACATACGTGGCAAATATACATACATAGAAAATTTAAAGTTTCAGGCAAAAAAACTCGTCTATAGTATAAGGGGCATTTCTTTAAAGAATTTTTGTCGCAGTTTTTTAAAATGTATTTAAAGGCAATTCCCTTATTTGTATTGGCAGGTTATTATATAGTCTTACTTGTAAGAGAATCTCTTCACACAATTTAGTTATTATTCTGATATTTTTATAAAAAATTATGAACTACTAGTGTTTAGCCTGGCCTTTGTAGTGTTAAGGAGCAAGATACTTATCATTATGACATGAGCATTGCAGAGATTTAGAAGAATTAAATTTAGAACACAATAATTATGTTAGCAATCAAAAATTTTGTCAATAGCCGCTACATGTGTACTTTGTTTTTCAATAGCCGCTTTATTGAAAGCAGCCCTAGGTAGAGGTCGACGATATCCTTCGGATGCCTTGTTTAGTGAGATGAATGTACTCGACATAAAACAACTTTTCGTCCGAACACTGGCAATTCATATCTTCAAACACTCTGGTGATATATTTGAACGTACGCTACATGACTGTAGGACAAGATACGCACTGGACGTGGGAATTCAAGTGCCGAGACTAAATAGGACTTTTTCTACAACCAATTGTTACTATCTGGCCCACACTTTATACAATAATCTGCCACAAAATCTACAAAATTTTGACATATCCCTGGAATTATACAAGAAGCTTCTCTTACAGTGGTTTAGGGTGATTGGACGAGACGGTGTCTATACAGTTTTACATTCGACTTACAGACCGAACTAGCTGACACAGTGTGCGAGTATGTTTTTGGTGATGAGTGTGTTATACGGTCAGTCGACGTTGGTTTCCAAATGTCCGACTGGCTAAGGACGTCTCGTTGCTGGGCCATGCAGGGACAGAGCTTTGACGGCCCTGTTTAGCAGGGCTACCAGCCGCCTGATGGTCTCGGTGCGAGGTAGCGTCGATCCCGGAAGCATCGCTATCTGGGATCAAGGGTCCGGTGTGTGAGAGCTGTGTGATTGTGTGCATGGATGTTGTGGTGTTGTGTGAGTGTCGAATGAAGGGCTGTAGGTCCTAAAAGGTATTCCAGCGTGGGGGGTAGGGTAGGAGGGGATGATGGTGGGGTGGGTATATTCGTCCTCTTTGCGGTTCGCTAGTCTCTGCCTAGCCATGTCAACACGTTATCTGGTTAGCTTTTTTTTCTCTTCTGTGACAAATACGACTCATTTCCACACACGGGATTTTCCTATGTGGAAATTAATTTCGCGTATGTTTTTGTTTTTTTAACCTACTATTTTTTTATGCAGTTTTTGTGGTTTATTTTTCTTTCTTATTTGTACAGTAGGTTAAGATTACTAACTTTTTGTAAAAACTGTATATGTATATTTTTTTGTGATAAATAAAAATTTTTGATTTGATTTGATTTGATTTTTGTTTTGGACTGAATTGTTTATTATCATCAGCCGTTTTTACGACTTATAGGAACTAATTAATATTTAGTTTAATTGTATTTTCAGTACCGCTGTTTTGTCGAGGAGTGTCTGATTGTTTCCCAGGATATTTCACAGAGAAGAAAACATTGCATTGAGGCTCACAACTTTCCACATGACTTTAGATATGACCAGTCTCTCAAGTAAGTATTCAGATTCAGTTAATTTATTTCAATAAAAAAAAATCATTTACAATGTAGTTTGTCATTATCACATTACTTCCTCATATAAACTATGTATCTTTGTACGGGGAGAATCATCTCAACAACACTCAATTTTGTTTATATATATACTACTGTTACCCGTCACGCGTCTCAGCAATGTACAAAACAGATTCATTAGGTTTAGGTTCGCTGGCAAAAATAAACCATATTATTATTATTATTACGTTTCTGAATTTGTGGCCTTTCCAGGTATTTAAAAACATATATTTGTAAGTAATGAGTGTATTCATCTGTCCAACATATTAACATGTCATGTTTAATCATAATGAATAATCCTAAAAAACTGTAAAATATGAGGTGAATAATACTTTTGTACTCATTTTGTACAGTACATATTTACTTTATAGTATTACATTAATGAATGATTCAGACTGCATTGGATACTAAATGATATTGCTATTTGTTTACACTTGAAAAAATTACATTAAAAAAACATTCAAAATTATTGAATCACAGCTGTTCATTTTGTAAACACTTAATTTATAAAACTTGACGTTTCACCCTTTTGTAACCTCTGGGGTAGAGTCCTTTTGACGGAGTTGCAATGAATGTGAATCTAAACCATTCCCATACCCCCTTGAATAAACACAAAATATTTCATCAAAATCAGTCCAGCCGTTTAGGAGTTCACTTACAAACAGACGTACAGAAGATTTTTATGTATTGAGATATACCAGAAAATATAAAAATAATTTTTTATATTTAAAAGCTAATAGCCTTTGAACTTTCATATTTACACCAGCACGGTAGCTCATGGGTAACGCTCTGGTCTAGTAAGTCAAAGGTTGCTGGCTCGAAACTGGCTTATGTGACTAATCCCGCAACGGACCTCACTGTCTTTAATTCATTCTATTTAACAGACCAAGGTTCATGGTGATGGGGAGTTGAGGTAAAAAGAAATAAAACAATATCGTACTATTACAGATGTGCAGGTTGTACAAAATTACTTAGGGGCACCCTAGGGTCTAGGCCCTAGGGTGCCCCTAAACACCCTATTCACACTAAATTAAAATTTAAAAATTTGACAAAAAACCTCAGTACTATTGTGTAGGTGTGCAAAATTAAAAAGGGCACGTAAAAAATATTTTAATTTATACTACAGACATTAACAGCTTTTTAAGTTATTCTCTTAAGTATTTAATTTCAATAATTCACTGTATATTCATGTTTTAAATCGTGTTTTCAGAAAAATAAAAAATCCAAAGCCTCATAAGTTTGTGTCTAGTAAAACTGAAGTTGAAGAGATGATTGTGGATGAATGTCAGGAAGAGGAACCTCAAAAATTTAAACCAATCTCATTTGGTCGAGGTAAACAAGGTAAAAAGTTCTTCAACATAAAGCCATGGCACACCAAGGGCAAGAAGGTATCTGAGAATGAATCCAGAAATGATGAAAATAAAGACTTGTCAACATCTGAGCTCATGGATGCATTGCCATCTGGAACTGGAAAGTCTTAATAAGTTGTACAATGTCTGAGATACTAGTGATCTCATTGTCTGTATTATGTTTCTTAGATTGTATATACAATTTAGGTTTCATACTAAGTACTTGTTAAGTATCAAATAAATAGTTTGCATACAAATAATGCCAAAGTTCTTACTGAAAATGATGTAATTTATACTGACTTAACCCATTCCCGTCTAATGACGTACATTGTACGTCAGCGTATTTCGCTAGACAGATGTCTAATGACGTGCGTCCCGCGGCGCGGGCTGCGGGGTGGTTATGAGCAAACAATGTACGTTGCCTGCTTATATTTCGACGTAGTTCTTTTTTCCGCCGTTAGGGGTTCTAGTTCATTTCTCATCCGATAGATGGTGTTGGCGTCCTCTTTTATCATCTTATTTAGTGTCAAATGTTCCGTATTGACAGTAAATTATTTTCTCGTTCACACAATTCGTTTAGTGATTGTATTTATTGATGATAATACAGTTATAATGATTAATATTTAAAGATTTATCATTAACTATTTATTACTGTAGGTAACTAGAAGTAGATCTGCCAAGTAAAATAAAGGAATCTTTTGAAAATAAAGTAAAATTTGACGAAACTAAAATACCTACTTGTTTCTAAGTCTACAGATTGGAACTGGTGAAAAAGTACAGTAATAATTTTTTTTTTGCTAAAAGTGATTGTATATGCTGTTAAAGAGTATAAGGAACAGAGCAAAGAAATTAAAACATATAATTCATGAAGTTACTATTAATTCTTTCACGCTAATAGTGACACGCGGTCGTAGTGAACGGGGTTCGATTTTCGTTCAGCCCGTGTGGCCACAGGCGTCGACCGTTCTGTCAGACAGGAATGGGTTAAATTAAGTTATTTCATTATTAAAATTAAATCAATAATATTATTTCATTGACGAAAAATAAAATTGACAAAGTCATGAAAAAGTCTGAGACTTACCATATACCGTATCTTGTGAACAAAAGTTATTTCATATTAATTAAGAATACAAATTTGGAAATCCCATTATATTTCACTTATGAATAAGAGTGCAGAAAGATGAAACTCAATGGTATAAACACTTTTGTATGTATCTTTTTAGTAAAAGATTTTCTATCAATAGTTAATGTGGCTGAGCTATGCCGAAATATATAAATTTATGTATTAGTAAAAGAATGATACTAAAGTCCGGTTTATCCGTATTCAAATCATCCGGATCCTGGCGTATCCGGATCATATTAAAGAAAAATTTAATAACAGTTGAAATGTGAGTTTTTTCTTGAGCACCTCCGAAATTTCAGACACAACTTCAGTACTTGCTGTGCGAGGCAAATATCATTAACAATGTTTGTGTAAAATATGAATTCACACCCCCTATACTGGCGAGAGTACTGCAGCTGATATTATGTGGGGGGAAATTACAAAAAAAGAGGTCACAAAAACACAATAATTAAAGATTATTCTATTTTCTGTTTCTATTTTTCTAGAAACAGTTAATTACTGTTTCTAGATTCAAAACCTGAACAATAAATTAATATGAAATAAAATAGGTTTTCCTTTTGAATTGGAGTGTTTAATTTCTTTCCTAAAATTAAAATGTTTTTATTTACTTCCCTGTGGGAAATGGGTTAGATCATGGATATGTCAAAAGGGAATGTTTTCAGTTCATCTAAACAGCTGTTCTTACGTTTCAAATTTTAATTTTACAAATTACTAACACCCCCCTTCCCAGAGCTAAGGCATATCCACGTAAAAAGTTACTTTTTGGCTTTTTGGTTTCGTTTTTTGGACTTAAGTATAGTTTTGTAACTTTTATTAAAATTAAAAATAACTTTTCAACACATTAAATGCCTGTGATATTTGGTAGCTATTCTGCTGTAGGAGTTATATGCAGTTTGCAGCACTAATACGCTATATGCCGTTCACAGTCTTTATTTTCAGATTATCCGTATAAACTGGACTTAACTGTATTACTAGTAATACTCATTTAATTTATTAACATCCAAAATCAGTTATTAAAAACTCAAGTCATACATACTAAGCAACACATGCAATGCCAAAACCTCTGTAACAGGGTTCCTCACTAGGATTCCTTGAAGAGCCAATTGGTTTTTTGTCAAATTTTCCCAAGTAGGCCACAAGTAGTGGTGGGGAGTCGGTGTTGTATTTAATAGTTTACTATACTTAAATGTCTTTTCACATTAATATAATAGTTAGTTTACTGTAATAACATTTTTGCCTTTTAGCGAATTTCCCATAGGGAAGAAGCTATTACCGTAGGTCTCATGATAAGACTTAAGCCCGAGACCATGTTATTTTTCTTCTTTAGGTGCCCAGAGGCCAAAAACAATAGTCATTAAAATTTATATATATACAGTGAACTCTCCATATAGCGATTCTCTCTATAACTATACTTCCTCTATAACGATTTATATTGACATTAACGTTTGGTCTCCCGTAAGAACAATGTATTTTTTCTCTCTAAGTAACGATATCGTTCATTCTCTATAACGATGTAAATACTTGGAACAATAAAGAAAATACAGTAAAACATTACAATAAAACAAAATTTTGAGTCGTACCATTTGACTAGCGATCGTCATTTGGCCTCAAGGTCAATGCCCGTAACCGGTTATTTCCAGTTTTTAGGTGAGGGTGTGGATGAGTCATCACGAGGGGTGAGGGGCGGGCGGCCAACAGTAGTGGGGGAGTAGCGCGGAAATTGAGCCAAACACCTCAGTTAGCCACGTGCTGCCTGACTGTTAGTATCGTACCTGTATTTCTCCTTACTGTACTGTGTAGTTATTGAATACTGTTTGTGTTTTATTCTAACTATCATGCTATCAAGAAAGCGGAAAGTGCTCACCGTTGATGAAAAAGTTGCATTAGTTAAAGCGATTGAAAATGGTGAAAAACAAACTGATGTTGTTCGGCGAACGGGGCTTTCCCAATCGACTGTGGCTACCATTTGGAAGGATAGGCGCAAATGGCTTGACGCAGATGTGCATGGTGGTAAAAAGAAAATGAGAAAGCCTCAGCATGAAGACTTAGATCGTGCTATTCTGCAGTGGTTTCAACAGCAACGCATGAATAGCATACCACTCTCTGGACCTTTGATCAAAATGAAAGCTGAATCTTACGCTAAGGAGCTTGGCATTCCTGATTTTAAAGCTTCTGAGGGTTGGCTGAGCAAGTGGAAGCAGCGCCACAACATTAATTATGGGCAGATCAACGGAGAGGCTCGTGACGTCAATAGGAACGTCACAGATGGCTGGCTAGAAAATGTATGGCCTAATCTAAAGTCTCGTTATTCTGCCGAAAATATTTTTAATGCTGACGAGACGGGTCTTTTTTACAGGTTGACGCCAAACAAAACCTTAAAATTTAAATCAGAAAAGTGTATTGGAGGAAAGCTGTCGAAAGAAAGGATCACAGTTTTGGTGGCAGCTAATATGACAGGATCGGTGAAGAGAAAACTGTTAGTGATTGGGAAATCTAAGAATCCCCGTTGTTTTAGAAACATCAAACGTCTGCCTGTCAACTACAAGTCGAACAAAAGTGCTTGGATGACATCTCAAATCTTTGAAGAAGAGTTGAGAAAATGGGATAGTGAGTTGAAGGGAAACAAAATCTTGCTTTTGGTTGACAACTGTCCTGCACATCCAGTAATAGAAAACCTACAAAACATAGAACTTTGTTTCTTACCCGCCAACACCACAAGTGTCCTTCAGCCCATGGACCAAAGTGTGATTAAAAGTTTGAAAAGTCACTATAGGCGCAGGCTTTTAATGGAACTCGTTGAGTCCAATGGTAATTTCAAGCCTACAATCTTAGACGCCATACAAATGGTCAGTAGGGCATGGGCAGAGGTGACAGATAAGACTATAAGACATTCCTTCAAACATGCAGGATGGCAGGAAGATCCCGAGCCAGCAAATGATGAAGATGACTTGCCTTTGGCCGTTTGGGTTCAGCAGCTAGAGCTCCCTACAACATTTTCAGAAGAGGACCTTCTGGATTTTGAAAACGTAGATGGGCAAGTGGCTACAGCAGCGGGTGTTACAGACGAAGACATTCTGAATTCTGTTCGAGTTGATGAGGATAGTGAACAAGAAGACATGGATCCAGAGGAAGAACCAGAACCGGTCCCAACTCCCAAAGAGGCATTGGAGGCTGCTAAACTACTGAGAAGATTCTTTACTCACCAAGATAATCCAGTGGCGACGGAAGATGTCGGTCGTTTAGAAGATAGAGTGAGGTCATTGCTGTGGAAAACTAAAAAGAGGCAAACAACGCTGAAGGACTTTTTCCAATAAACCGTATGTACTGTATTTCTGTCAAATACTGTATTACTTACTGTAATAACGGTATCTGTTTCTTAATTGATTTTTTTAAATATGCCTCAATGCTACGTTAACACATTTTTATTGTTTTGTTACTTTTTACATTCTAAATACTGGGAACAAATGATTTTTTTACTACACTGAATAATCATTTAATAATTTATATTCATTATCATCTACTATTTGTTTTTTTTTGTTAAAAAATTATTTGCATATACTGGTTAAGTTTTATTCACACATTACTCATCCAATTATTTAAAATATAATTCTCTCGTATAACATCTTTCTCTTACGATGAAAATAGTCCCTATATATCGTTATAGAATATTCTATATATATACATATATATCATGTAAACATTGTCCTAAAGACTATATTGGTCAAACATCGAATTCACTTCGAGTTCGTATGACTGGCCATCGTTTTGATGTGGTACATAAAGATCAAAGAAAACCTATTTATAATCATGCTTCTCACCACAACCAAAATTTTGAAGGCTGCTATGAGCTTAAAGCCCTTCACAAAATTAAACCACATCAAAATGCAAAAAGTAACCAACTAATTTTAAGAAATTCTGAATTGGCACACCAGTTGGTTCTAAAATCAAAATTTCCATACGGTTTAAATTTAAGATAATTTGATAAAGAACGATTCAACTCAATTGAAAATAACATTTAAAAATTACATGTATAAACCTCTATATTTATTTTTAAATGTAACCAAATCATATGTTCTATATTTAAATTTACTGTTAAGACAATCAATCACCTGATTAATTATTTATTCTCTGTTTATTATTGTTTATTGTTCTCATTTCTATTTTCTCAAATGCTTGAAAACGTTTATATATTTATTAAACGAAAATTCGCATAACTTTTCATTCTCATTTTTCATTTATTCTATCAAACAAGTTGAATAATTATATATAGTACCTGTGACCGGGTTTTGCTCATATAGAATAAGACATGTATTGTAAAAATTAAAACACATTTATTACTCAATGAAAACATTTATGTGGGTTAAATAAAACCAATTTAATACACTATAATTAATATAGCACTGAACAAAAAGTAGTTCCCTGTCGGGGATAGAAAAGGTATACCACGACGTCTGCCAAATGAGCAACACTGTTTAAGGTCTTTTAGCCAACCTCAATTGTTTTAGCCGATCATTTACTGTTTAATTATCCATTAAGTTATTATTAGCCTGTGATCAACTGATTTTGTTAGAAACGGAATGAGGATTTAAAACCAAAAGAGAAATTTAATTTACACCTATTAATTGGTTTGTTACAGTGGCTTCAAGCAATACAATGAATACGTTTTCTATCAAAACACGGATGATTTTGGAAATATTTTTTCTGCTTTTATTTCACACGGTTATGTTACCCTTAAGTTTTTACAAATTGTTTAGTAACCTGATAATTTTGCATTTATTACATACATATAATAAATATTTATGAAAAACCTCTATTCACATATTGATCCCCGCCGTCTTCAATCAAGAACTGTCAAACGATTATAAACAGATGTTTTGGTTTGTATTGTTTACATTTGTTTCTCCATAAGCGTAATGTTAAATTTTTAGATTTTAAACTTAAAATTACAAGAAAACAAAAATTTTCCTGGACATTAGACCTATCTAGAACTTATTTTCTACTCGGAAATTAGTTATTTCCAAAATTTTAGGAAATTTGTTAGAGCCGTTTTGGAGATCCGTGTGCAATAATATATATATATATATATATACAAACTTTGCTTATATTATAGTATTGGATTTAACCCTCTCCCGGTCACATTAGCATGCCACTCACGGCTGTTCCGTACCTATTAAATTGACGAACAGACACATTAGCATCTGTTGCTTGTGCACAGTAATATTTTTATTAAATTTCTTACTATATATTTAAAATAATAACAACAAAATATTGTTGTATTGTTGTTATTAGTTTATGTATAGTAAGAAATTTAATAAAAATATCACCGTGCACAAGCTACAGACGCTAATGTGTCTGTTCGTCAATTGACTACTAAGTGTTCGCCAAACGACTACTAAGTGTCACTCTTATTAATAAAATAAGAGTAACACTTACTAGTCATTTTGTCTGTGATAAATCTCATACAATGGTAAACCACATCCCATTCAGTCATTATTCATGATGAGCTACAAGTCTAAAAATAAAAATAATCTAAATAATGTACTGTGATTACTATTAAAAGTTGACATGGCTCTCAAGAAACATGATAGATCAGGAAAAGTTGTAGTAGTTCCTAAAAACCGCAGCAAGACCCAGGGACGATTTCTGAGTTGATTCAAATCATTTGACCTGCCGTGGTAACTCACCTTCAGGTCGATAGGAGTCGTTTGACTGGGATAGGGTTAAGAAATTACCTTGTAATTATTTGCACTCTTTCTCTCTGCCCATTTTTTGTTGAGGTAGTCCACAACATACTTTTCAACTTTGATAGGGCTTTGGTTAGGAACAAGTCTTATTGAAAATTTTCCGATCACTTTTTTCGGAATGACAGTTTTAGCTCCAGGCTCAGAGTATGCTCCTTCAATCCCGTGGATGGACAGGCTCGGTTGCCGCCAACGGCTCATCAGGATCGCTGACTGAAATAAAAAAACATGTTATTTTACTTAACAATGAAAAAATAGATAACTGGGTTAACACAAACAATGTTAATCCAAACATTCTGGAACACCACTGTCAAAAGGAGGGTCCAGAGGTTATTGTGCACTTTTGTTTTTTAGGTTTTTTTCTTTTGATGAATTTATTAACTGTTCTTGCTGCTATTTCACAATTCAAAGGGAGCTGAAGAAGTCTAGTCCCCCTTCAGCTCACTAGCCTTGCATTATTGCTGATGTAAACACAAATAATCTTGACACTTCACAACATAGTCAGCTGTTTCCCAATCCTGATAAGACTAAAATTTGACACTTGATTCAGCGTTATTGTAGTTCCAATTTGCTAGAGCACAAGCGTCACTGAGGTAAATAAAAATACTTGATACATGAATTACAGTCCAATTATAAATTCAGATTATAAATTTGAGTTAAAGTGATAATTGTGGTTGATTTTAGCAAAGGAGGCCTTCCTATCTAAAGTTACCGGAGTTTTGTTAAGTTCTACTGAGCAGGCCTGTACTTACCTTCTCACTACTATGAAGCAATTTGTTACAACCGATTTCAGCCTGGAACTCAGATGGTTTAAAATCTATGTTTTTATACATCTCCCTCTCTGACTCTGTAATTGGAGCCACGTCTTGGTAGACACCTGTCACCAGAATTTTTCCATTAACATCAACTAAAGTATCCAGTAGATATATCAAGTCACTCATTGCCTCAGT
The DNA here is from genome assembly GCA_023375725.1 of Nephotettix cincticeps. Taxonomy (NCBI): domain Eukaryota; kingdom Metazoa; phylum Arthropoda; class Insecta; order Hemiptera; family Cicadellidae; genus Nephotettix; species Nephotettix cincticeps. The sequence goes on along the minus strand of CM041791.1, from coordinate 83,723,818 downwards.
CCTGGAAATAAATTTAAATTTATATCATTACAAGATACCCAACGTTTTATAAAATTAAAGTAAATGAAATTTGAAACAAAATATATAAAAATAAGATGTGATTTTTTCACTGTAAAAAATCCAAAACTACATCACTAAATCATTCACTTAGTGTGTTTAATTGAAGTCTCATCCCAGAAAATGTGATTTCTGGAAAGAACAACAAATCAATAAAATGTTAGTACCAGGTGTCCAGCGATTGGGCTTTCCGAAATTCCTGTACATTTCCCGTATTTTTCACGAATTTCTCTCACTTCTTCCCGCACTTTTAATATGATGCAAAGCGATCAATGAGTTCATTATTCCTGGTTAACTTATCACTTACGTAGACCAAACCGCTAATTCCACTTTTGAAGATCTAAACTGGAAGAAAAAACTGACATGGGACTATAAAACCATGTTATGGCAAAGGGAAATGTGACGCAAAAAGCAGCCGACACATCTTCTTAGTTTTTTTATATCATTGTGGCGCTTTTGTAGTGATGAGTAGAGTTTAAAGTGATTGTGCGTCCAAGATACACCTAGTTTTCTTAGTCAGATCGTTGGCGTCGATCGTGTCATACGCGGCAAGCTTTTTTCCGTTACCAGTAAACAGAAGTGACCAGAGTGCACCTGCCCTCTCAGACTCAGAAGTGTGACAGGCAATCAGACTCAGATTTCTACCAGAATGAACTTTTCATTCTGGTTTCAGATAACCTGCCAATCGGACTGTAGTTTTTGCTCTTGTGTTAAGAGTGTTGAAGTGTTTTTCCATCACGTTAACTACGAATATCGAAGAACTGACAGAGTTTAATCGCTTATGAAATTTAATTGAATAGTTTTTGTATTTTTCTCTTTAACAACGTGCATCTTGGACGTACCATTTCACCATTTCGTCACCATGAATTTCACTTTCACATGAATCACTCAAATGAATTTTGGTATCAACTCGAATCGGATCTCGCCCGATGTTTGACGACTGCCGCCCGGCTTGTTGATATCGAGTCAAAGCAAACCTCTTCTGAAGACAGTTGATTTGCCGATTAAGAAAAGGTTTAAATTTCGGTTTGATTTCATTGTTTAACTTTTCACTCTTTCCGTAGAAATTAAAACTACTCAGCCGGACAGAGTCCTTCTTTTTGATTTGTAAATATCACTAATTATTATGAACATATTTGTTTGGTTTTGTCGAAAAAATAATAATAATAACAATACAGAACTCAATTAATTCATCCAAGACGATCGTTGCAGACAGCCAGAACGAGACAAACTAACCTAAAGAACATTGGCTTGTTTCGAGCCTGGACTGTCACTAAGACACTTGTACTTCGTTCCATCGTTCGAGGAGACGAGACCTAACTAACGCGGAAGAGGCCAAAAATTCCTGAGTCGTCTAATGTGTACACTACACATGCCATTCTGCCAGACCAGTTCAGCCCTTGCCGCCCTTGTCTGCTTCAGCACAAACAATCCACCGAATCTCGATTAGAGAGTTAGTGCAACAACATATCATTTCGAACCCTTTAACTTCAATATTTAACCATTAATTCATTCAAAAAATGTGTCGTAGTTGAATAATCACAAGTATTAGAAATATTGACATTTTAAAAATAGCAGTTTGCCGAATTGCCGTACAAAACCGTATTTATAACTATTCCCATACATTTCCCGTATAATTCCCGGCGAAATAAAATTTCCGGTCACTGAACACCCTGTAGTACAATATGAGCTACAAATTAAAAGTTAGTCTTATACTGCTATTGCAATACTGTACAACAAATTCCAGGGCTACACAAATACCAATGACTTTATGAAAAACTAGTTAACTAGTGTTACCCGTCGCGCATTGCAGCGATGTACAAAACAGATTAATTAGGTTTATATTCGCTGGCAAATATAAAACGTGATATAATTATTATTATCTTTCTGAATTTTTGGCCTATCTAGGTATTTTAAGCCAAAATATTTTTTTTAAAAAAGAGTGTACTCATGAGTCATTCAAGGATTGTGTGTATCTCTTATGTACAATTTATGAATAAAGTTTATTTTGACTTTGAGTCCTCATGTGAAACATTAAAACATATTTGAACAATTGAGACTATATCACCTTACGCCAGGATACCTTTGATCATTTTACAGCCTGGTAAATACACACTCTCGCACACACACGCAAGCACACATACAAAATCAAATATTCGTTAATAATACACAATATCAACCATTTATATATTTCAGATAACACAAGGAAAATATAAAAATATACAACAGCTAATTATTATAAAAATCGTAATATGTATGAACAATGTCATCATTTTTAATTTGGCAAACGTGTAAAAATTTGATTTTTAATCATTAAACATAATCCCCAAAATCTGTACTGAGAAAATTCTATGTATACAGCTGCTGTTTATACCTTAAGAGATAAGACAAAATGTGTTGGAATCCAAACAAAATTATTTCCCATAAGATTAACATGGGAACTTTAAAGGCGTATAGGGTAGAGAATTATGAGAAAATCGCCACAAAAACTATTAGAATTTCCTATTTTAGGCCTAAAGAACCAGTATACCAAATTTCAGCCTTCTACGTAATTGGGATATGGGAGAATTAATGTGAACTAAGTATTACCTTTAATCGCATAGTTTTAAACTTTTATTTTAGATTATACTATGGATTACTACATCAATTGAAGCAAAAGAACATTATAGTTGACATGAATAAAACATTTTCTTTAATACTACTACTTTGTTAAAAAGAGACAACTCACGATCTGCGAGCGAGATACATTGCAACTTTGAACCAAACATGATTGAATTAGTGGACTAGCACATAACTCCTGAACTACAGTCAGTAACTCAT
>CM041791.1:83704274-83720841 GCA_023375725.1 Nephotettix cincticeps | reverse complement strand
CGGTTTCTTGCCCCCAGAGGGCACCACGGTCACGTAGGCGCAAGTGTCTAACAAGTTCACTAAACTGATGACATATGCCTCCACCTGCCACTTCTTATTGAATTTGTAAATGCGTCTTAAATTACGACTTTGCCAGTTAGGGTTAAAACCAAAATTGGTATATGTGCATTCCTACATGTGCTCAGATTAGTACCCGATATATTGGTCAGCCAAAAAGGGTGATTTGGGGGGTTTTGTACTCCAAAAATGAGGTTTTTGGCATATTTCATGAAAATAATGGTGAGAGCAGGTTCAACCTTTATAGAAAGGCTAGTAGTGTAAAAGCCACACACACAGACTAATGACATTCTCTGTACCACAGCTAGAGTCTTATGGGAGAATTGCAAAACCATTACAGTTGGCACTTGATAATCCGACACTTATGGGACTGGGAGTGTGTCGGATGACCGGAAACATCGGATTACTAAAAACTTATATTTCTTACACAACCCTAACTGTAGATTTAAGAAACGTATACTGATGTTCATTATTAAGTCCCTTAATTCTACTAATGGTTCAAATAAACAATTTACAAAGTATTTTTTTACAGAAAACTACTTAATGAATACGAAATACTGTATGACATTTATCTATAAACATAACTAATACAAAACACACACATAGCATAGCCATAAAACAGTTATAACGTATAGGAATAATGTGAAACATAACCTACATTCTAAATTCAATAAGGCCTACCTACAATACAGTACTGAACACAAGTTTGAACATTAAAAAAGTCTGTGATTGTCTTCTGTTATTTTTTCTTATGTAGACTGTCTGTCATGGCTTTTTCTTGTATTGCTTTCAACATCAAAATATTGTTACAATCGAGCTCTCGTTCTTCACACCAGCATATAAAAATATTTGCAGCTGACACGGCTTCGTCACTTGAGGATATTCGCTCGTCTTAAGAGTTTTCCTCTTAGATTCATCTTCAACAGATTTTACAAACCTTTTAATTTTGTCTCTACTTTTCAAAATGTCATAGACCGTAGGTCGTCCAATGCAATAAACCTGAGAAATAACTGTAGGGGTTTCACCACGGTCATATCTTTTAATAATTTTCCATTTTTCTGAAAGAGTTAAAGTTTTATGCTTACGTTTCTTGGTTCCACTTGTACTCGTCATCGCACAAAACTTAATAGAACAAAACTCTTGTAACTAGCACTGAACTGAATTGAATACTGTCAGTAACAAAGTAAGCAACGCTCTTTACTACGCACTACAGTAATAATTTATACTGAACAAGGTAAGGAACTAACGGACCGGAAGACGCGAGACTCCTGTCACAACACAAATAAAATTTCTGTACTGTACAGACGCCCGTCGCGGCGTCGGACTACCGAGTGTGTCGGACTGTCAAGTGTCGGATTATCAAGTGCCAACTGTATTCCAAGGAAGAATTGGAGTCTTCTCCAAATTCCAATCACTCTCATTGGAATTTGGTGTGATTTATGATGAGTTTGGGGGTATTTTAATTTCATTGGTTTCTTCCCCATTCTTGTATTAATTTATTGACCTAATTCTACGAGTCTCACACCCTGTCATTACGTGAGACAAGATTGTAACGATCCTCATCAAAGGCTCTGAACGGTGTGTCAGAGTTGATCAGGTGAAGCCTGCTTTCATCACCATGGACGATCCAAGATTTCGCCTCCCGGACCTATGGTCTCTGCGGGGGACTGTGAGGCATCCAACTGACACGTTACTGGGCAACGTGTAAGATTGTTGATAAAGATGTTTTTGGTATTGTTTTGTTATGGGAGGTTACTGGTTAGTAATTAAGATACATTCACGCAACCTATTGATGTGTTCTTATAACGCTTCATATTCTTTTCTTACTTAGGCCCTAACACTCTTACCGAAACCCTATTGGTGGTAATACCAACTGAAACCAATGGTCTGAGAGACCAGTTTACCCACCAGTTTTTAATCCATATTATGATTACAATTATGATCATGTACATTTTGGAAATGACTTAAAATAAGTATTTAAGGGTTAAAAAATATATCTCTAGTTGAAGAACTAAATAAGCTTTTTTTACAATTTATAGTGAAAATAGTAAGTGGACCTAATTTTTATTGCTAAAATCGTCATTGGAAGCAAGGATTTCAAACACCAGAAACCTTGTAAAATAGTATTTATAATAGCCTAATAAAATAAGACAACAATACATAAAATTTGTGAGTAACTTAATAAGTTATACTTTTATGTACCAAACCCTGGCACAGGAGACCACCTATTCGCATAAAGATGGACTTTCGAGGTCAAAGGATGCCTCAAAACTAAACAAAAAGTGGTTTGGCTGCTAATTGGATTGGCTGTGTGTGTGGAAGGGTGTCAGCATGATGGATACACTCTAAACAGTTTTTCTAATAGAAAAAAAACAAAAAGCCCATGGGGCCTGTGAGACCAGGAGTTTCGGTATATGTGTTAACAAGAGATTTCAGATTGATTGGGGCAGTTAATATGTGACGAATTACACCTAATGAAGCTCTCATGAGTGGTGGAGCTAGGTTGGCAGTTTCAAGTTTTTTGTGAAATCCGGCCTGATCAAATGATCAGTTGATAAGTGATCAAATGAGACTAGCTGATTACCTGTGATTGTTTTTTACTAGCAGATTTTGGGTTTCTTACATTAGTTTGTGAATACAAAGAACTTATATGTCATAAAATTAGCATTTTATTAAATATTTTGAATTACTCACCTAAGGCAGAACAAAATAAACTGTAACACTAACAAGACAAGAAGGCTTAATCAAGAACGAGATGAGATGACTTTCATTTTTGTTATAAACAGAAATAATTATTCTTAAAACCACAATAGGTCAATGGTAAAAAAGTTCTATGCAAAAATACTATTAACTGCTGTAACTATTGTATGTACAGGTACTGTACTCAGTACTGTCTGTACATACAGGTAGGAAATGAAATAACCGATCGCGACTGCTAACTTTTTTTATAACTCTGTTTCGCCAATGCCAAGCTCAGCTTAAGCTATGCAACCTCGATACACTATTTTTTATGAAAGTCCCATCTAAATTTTGTGGCCATCCCGGGGATCGAATCCGTCACCTCTTGCAACGAAGTCCAAGAGGCAAACCATTAGGCTAGCAGATAACCCAATCTAACTTTAGCCAATAGCAACACCTGAATAGGTGTTGCTATATACATGCGGTGTATATACATCACACCTAAGACTACTAGTACGATTTCAAAACATAACCCAAGAAGGTTGAGGGTAGAGGCAGAACCACAATAAACAGACTGGCTAACTGACCGAGACCATTGACCAAGGGTCAATCTGTTAGCTTTAGGTCATATGACATGTCTAAAGCTTTTGATACAGTCAAGCATAGCATACTTGGTAGTAAACTTTGTTACTATGGATGTAGTTCCGAATCAGTAAATCTGGTAATATCGTATTTAAAGGACCGCAACCAGTTTGTTTACAAAGACGGTCAGTTCTCAAAGGGCAGAAAGGTTCAATATGGGGCCCCTCAAGGCTCCATACTTGGACCAATTCTCTTCAATTATAATTATGACATTATCTGCAATATTGAAGGTATTAATAAAGAAGGTCTTCTTTTTGTTGACGACTTTGGTCTCAAAGTAAGATCTAGTTCGAAAATAGATTCTAATAATTGTCTAGTTAATAGCACTTTACTCCTCAATGACTGGTGGGCCAGTATTAAATCTATCATTGAATCTAGAAAAAATATCTGATATCATGTTCACCTACAATAGAAATATAAACAGTGAAGTAGTGACCGAACCTCTGAATTTTGGGCATTGTTCTTGATCCTAAACTCAATTGGCAACCACATGTGGATTTTCTCAGTAAAAAAATTGCAAAGGGTCTATATCTACTGAGAAGGTTAAAATTCACAGTAGACACAAATGTACTTTTAAATGTATATTAGTCTCAGATACAAAGTTTATTATGCTATGGTATTTTATTGTGGGGTTATAGTCCCCATGTGACAAAAATTTTTATTCTACAAAAAAAGTCAATTAGACTAATTTTAAATGTTGACATGAAGACACATTGTAAACCTCTTTTCAAAAATTTGGGAATATTAACTGTATATTCTTTGTATGTACTAATAAGTCTTAGTTATGTTCATAGTAATATAGAATTATTTCAGTTAAATGGTGATTATCATAGTTATTGTACTAGAAATAGAAACAATATTAGAATCCAACAGCTCAGGTTTACAGGTTCCCAAAAAATATCTCATACATGTCTGTCAAACTTTACAATTCCTTACCATTACAATTCAAATCTTTGCCTCTTACTTGCTTCAAAGGAAAATTAAAAATCATATTAAAAGCTGAAGCTTTATATAAAATGCAAGAATTTTATGAAATAGACTGGAACAAATATCTATGATTAAGTTGACTATTATTTTGTAATGTTAATTATTAAGTTATACTTTAGTTAAGTTAAATTGATGTTTATCAATGCATTGTAAAATGTTTATGATAATAATAAAGAATGATAATAACTAATGATTGATATATACTATGTAGTATCAGTGTGTATGTAAGGGTTGTAGCATATAGATTCAACATATTTTATTGCCCCCCCCCATAAAATTCTAACGATTAATTTAAATTTGTTTCTCTTGTTGTTATTCTCAGAAATTGGATGATTATTTATGAAACCAACTAAAGAAACTAAACAGTAGTTATTTTTGCTAAACAATATTAGTACCGTATTTTGAATTATATGTCAGCTCCTATACTATAACTACTTCTCCAATATATGGAGTAGAGGGAGAAGTTTCGGCAACTTTTACAACCTACCTTGAAAACAGGATGCAAGCGCTCTCCATTGATGGGGCAAATTCCAAGCCACTTAAGGTATGTCATGGCGTACCACAAGGGTCAGTGGTGGGGCCTACTCTATTTTTAGTTTTTATATAAGGTCTGGAGCTTCCTGCTTTTTCAGACGACACTATACTATTTTTGCCTCAGAAAATACGTCAGAGCTAGCTCAGTTGTCAGTTGAGGCTGCAGTGAAACAGTGACAGATTAGTTTAGTGGGAATAGCCTAAGTATAAACAGAACAAGACGCAAAGGTTGGTCTGCAGCCGTCAGGCAATATCAGTCCGCCGAGGAGGAAGGTCGATGCGATAATCCGTGCGTGACTCCACAAGCCTATACCTACCTGCCCGAGATATCCTGTCGTCTTAAACGTTTTTCAGTTTTTAAATGATTTTCTGCCATTTATTATCTTATTTGAACAATATTATAATTTTAATAGTGCTATAATTTATTTTTGTCTGTAATTAATTGTAAAGCTGGAACTTTTTTATTTTTGGTCCGGTCCTGGTTTGAAGTGACAATGAGTTACCTGAGGTGTAAAGGTGAGGTGTCGAATGTGAAAAACACTGTGAAGTGCGTCGAATGCAATTCTGTGTACCATGCGACATATTGTCATGTCCGGACGACAGCCAAGCTAGCGTCGATGTCGGCGCGAGCCCTGGCCACGTGGAAGTGCGACGACTGTGCCCAGGATACAGCCTCCCTCAAATCAGGGTCTAGGACTTTTGCAACCTCGCCTATCCCATTCGTCATCGCAGGGGGTTATAAAAGTGTCACAACCCGTGGTCCGGACTTTTGGCAACCGCTGTTCTCCCTGGTGAACAGCGGACCAGGGATAACTGGTGGGGATTTCAGGGATTTCGTTCGTGCCGGGCGGGGTTGAGGGCGAGGGAGAAAGCGCGCTAGGAAAGGGCGAGAGAGGAGGCGGCGGGCGAAGACATACGAAGAATAACAAAGTACAACGCATGATACCCAATTCCTTTCAAGTGTGAGATTACTAACCGTCTAAGAACTGTCTGTTGTTAGGTTTGAACTATGTTTAGAGGTGCAATATTATGAATTGTGTCGGTCTTATTTTTAACCCCATAAATAACTTCTTGAGGAAAGAATTAGCGTTTGATATTTCTTTGAAATCAGATAGACTTGTAACTTTCAATTTATAATACTGTAATAATATTATAACCAAAATAAAGATATTCCAATGTGCAGAATCAATTAAACAAAATATACTGTCATACACTTTGTTTTATTTTTTACAAATACAATTGGTATAAGACATTTTAAAATGTAGGCTTTATATATAAATTTCACTATATATATTACAAACCTCTCTGTCATAAGTTAAATTTAAATAAATTCTCAGCTAGGTGCAAAAAGAGTCCTATACAAGTGCATAACAAATTAATATTTGAACCTTAATATTCAAAAATTCTAAATACAAATACTGGAGAGAGAATAAATACAATGGAGAGATGAAATCATGTGTTACAATTTTGTACAATACGTTATGTTGTTACAATACGAGGTGTATATCGACTGCCCCTTGCCGTCTCGCTCTTACATCTCCTGATTTCGGTGATTCCGGAGACATGAAGGAATTTTAAGGGATAAGAGTGATAATTTTTGGTATTAAACAATGAGGCAGGGATTTTTATTGACAAAAAGGAGAATTTTTGGGATGAAACCGAGGTTGCCAAAAGGCCGCGGTCGAGGGCTAATTAGGGTTCCGACCCTCGGCGGGGGCTGGGTGGTTACCAAAAATCCGTTTCCCCTCAAATCAGACCCTGATGACTCGGGTAACTGACATCCTTTTGGCAATACAACGAGATATTTCTGCTAGTAAGGAAACAACCAAAGAGGATTTCAACTCTATAAATTTTTAGCTTACTAAATTAAATGAAACACTGGCAGAGGTAAGCAATAAACTTAAAGCAGTCGTGGCAGACAATGATGCCTTAAAAGCTGAATGCGGTGAACTGCGGGCAGAAAATAAAGTATTGATTTCAAAAGTCAATAACCTTGAGCAGGAAGTCGGAGATCTCCAACAGTACTCCCGTAATCGAAATATCGAATTATTAGGAATGCCTCTAACCAAAAATGAGGATGTGTATGGAATATTGAAATCTATCGCCGATGTTTTAGGGGTTCCATATAACATCAGGCACGACATTTCAATAGCACATAGGCTACTCTAACAAAAAGGAAATACTCCCTCCATTGCCATACAGTTCATCTCCAGAACAACCAGTGCCGTTTGGCTTGTAACTGCTAGACAGAAGAAAATTCATACTACCGACCTAGCAGCAACACTTCGTCCATCGCCAATCTTCACACACACACACACACACACACACACACACACACACACACACACACACACACACACACACACACACACACACACACACACACACACACACACACACACACACACACACACACACACACACACACACACACACACACACACACACACACACACACACACACACACACAGACATCACCTCCAAACCCACTTTTTGGATTAGGGGACCCCAAAACGGATATATCCACCCTCAACTCAAATTAGAAAATTTTGACGAAAACAATACTTTCTTCATATACTATGTATAAGGGGAGAAAGTAAAATTGATAAAAATTTTATGATAACATTCTTGTCAACATGTAATAAATTCAACTTAAAATGTGATAAACCATAAAAAACCTCTGGTATCCTACATGGTAAAACCTACATGATATAAGGTAATTCATATTGATATATAATAATAATATAGTTATTATTATTAGTTATTATTAGTATAATAACTATACAAATTAGTTTGGTACTAAAATAGAAAAAAATATAATTTAATTCCTTAACAGAAATAAAACTTAATTCTTTACTTTATGTTTAAAATTGGTACGTCGCGGCTGGATGTTCTCAGGTGATGTGGTACGTCGCGGCTGGGTGTCGACCGGTGATGTGGAGCGTCGCGGCTGGGTGTCGACCGATGATGTGGAGCGTCGCGGCTGGGTGTCGACCGATGATGTGGAGCGTCGCGGCTGGGTGTCGACCGGTGATATGGAGCGTCGCGGCTTGGTGTCGACCGATGATGTGGAGCGTCGCGGCTGGGTGTCGACCGATGATGTGGAGCGTCGCAGCAGGGTGTCGACCGGTGATGTGGTGCGGGGGTGACCGAATCTCCGCGAATATTTTGGGTTCTGGCGAAGGGTCGAACTTAAACGCTCATTAAAGGGGATTAAGAAGGGTCAACTAGTAGCCCCCGAGAATGATCAATTCCCACGGCCGCCCGGCCAGGTAGCGGCCTCAAAACGAGGGAAAAAGGGAATTTTGTATTCCCAGGCAACCCACATGTATAAGATTTGTGATTTGATAAAACATGTATAAGGAAATAATATTTGTCGGATTAGTAGGTTGAGAACGATTTAAGAGTCATATATATTTATTTTTATAACAATATTGGCCAACAAAATGAATGTTTATATTATTAGTACCTGGTGACCAAGCATTGTTCGGTGAAAGATAAATAAAATAAAAAAAAAAAAAAAAAAAAAAAAAAAAAAAAAAAAAATAAAAAAAAAATAAAAAAATCCAAAATTCAAAAAAAAATAAATAAAAAAAAAACAAAAAGAGAAAAAAAATAAAATATCTAATACTAACCTTTCCCCCCCCCAACAACCGCCCCCACCCCTATCCCCCCACCCCCCAACAAAATATATAGGACTAGACTTAAACGAGTAATTGAAATAACACAAATCTTTAAATAATATATTAATATATAAATAATTAAATAATCCATCAAGAAATCACCGAATTGGTAGTTCTCCGCGCTACCAATCCAGACACAGCGGCCGCTTGGGCCAGTGAGTTTAGGTAATTTTAACTGGCCTTGGTCTATTCATATTTTTTTCTGTCAAAATCAAAATATTTTGGATAGTATATATTACTTTGCTTTTATTTCATACAGTTATTCCAACACCATTTAGTTCCGACAAAATGTACTAGGCTTACTGATTTGCTCAGTACTCTATTAGCATTTTTCATTTATTACACACACATATTTTAGATTGGCCATGTTCTGAGGTCGAATAGCATTACGGCTTCGTTGTGAAAGATTAGATATTCTGGATCGCGGCATAGTTAATAACAATACCGATACGTAAGACATATTAATAACATTGCCACAACACAAATAAATCTGAGTGGATTGATTCACAGTTTTCTAATCCAACTTAAACCCAAACCAAACCTAACTGTAATACGGCTTTTATAGGAAAAATTAAATTTTTTTTATTGCAGCATTTTTTATAATAATACTCGCGTAATCTAACATCCAAAATGGAATAAAAAAATCAATGATCAATAAAATCTGTCCAGCCATTCTTAAGTTAAAAAAGGTGTAGCTAACACGACCTTTTTCTATATCTAGACATACGACAGCTGAATATTATAATAAACATAATATGTATAAACATAGTAACTATTTTTTATCCAGCCAACATATAAACACGTAACATTTAATCAGATAGAAAATAAAAAATATAATAACATAACCCCCTAAAACCGTAAACTATAAACGTGGCGAATAAAGCTGTTGATGTTGATTTTACATTACATATTTACTTCTTAGTTTTACACTAGCAGTCGGCGGACAATTTTAAGCGTTTAATAACCTTCTCTGGAATGTAGAGAATGTATAAAATAAGTTTCATTATTATCAGTTATCCCGTTTTTTTTTCGAAGAAGACGGCGTAAAATGCCTCCTGGAGCGTCACAGACAAACCGACAAATAGACAAAATTGAGATAAGACCGGTTTTTGGCTTCTCTAACCCACAAAAAGTATAAATAACTAAAAAAATGAATAATTCTGAGTAATGTACAGACAAAACTCTAACTTTATTTATATAGATTAATGAAGTATTCAGATGACATTAGATTCAGATGATATTAGATTCAGATGACATTAGATAGTAAAGCATATTTCTAATAGAAAGTAAACCAACAGCTGTAGCTTAAGAAATCAAATGTTTTGATTGTACAAAATTTGTAAACAAACTTATTCTCTATAAGATTATTTTTAGAAAGTTAAAACACAATAAAATTAAAACTTGTTGGGTATAAAATGAATAATGAATAGAATGAATACTAGTTTGACAACGCATAACGAACATACATTCTTTTTTATATACTGTATAGAGATTTTAAGTACACCATGAAATTGACACATTGAACATAAACAAAATGGCAGAAATTTGTAATTGCATCTGAGTTAATATTTACATGAATGTTCAGTTTTATTGAAGGACCTCGACATTGTTTATTTTATTTTTCACGGTGACACCCTTTACTTTTATAACAGTATATGGAAATTTTTTCGTATATAATTTTTATATATCCTTTTTAAATAAAAAGTTTTTTATATTTCTTGTACCTGTGACCGGTACTTTTTGTTTAGAATAGTACATTTTATTTAAAATTAATGTATTAAAAAATTATTTTTTTTTTACAATTTTTGAGAAGGGTAGTTCATAAAAACTCTTAAAAAACTGAAAAAATTTCCAAAAAAGCAAACGATTATTATAATTGACATATATGGACTAAATATGCAAGATACAAATACATTTAAAAAAACGGTTATTATGGCTTTTATCAAAAAAATCTAATTTTATATAGAAATCAATAACAAAAGTATAACTTGATTACCATTGATTAAAAAATCAATAGATCAGAATGTCAACGACAAGTTAGAAAAGATTTTAGTAAACACAGCTTTCTGAAATCATGTTATTCCTTAAATATTAAACAAATATTTTTACCTTCTTCTTTTAATTTTTATAAAGTTAAAAACAATAAAAAAAACCATAAATTGGTATATTATTTTTTTTCAACAAACAATAAACTTTGTTACATTTTTTTTTAAATAAAATGATGATTATTTTTAAACATAAATTATTAAATTATATTTAGATAATTTAAACTGATGTTTTATTAGATGTCCTTCTTATATTTGAAGGAAATATTGTATTTTATTTACTTATTTACATTTGTTTAACCATATGGGAAGAGTACCATATACTGTATATTTTTATACATGCGTTATCCAATAGTCACAAAACTCTGATTATAGTATATTATATTATAGTACCTGGTGACCGAGCTTTGCTCGTTTAGAATAAGACATTTATTATAAAAATTAATTAGAAAAATTAAAACACATTTATTACTCAATGAAAACATTTATGTGGATGGAACTCGCGGCCTATAGTTCTTGAGGCCGACATGCTACAACTCGGCTACGAGGTTAGTCAATTGAACGATGTCGTTTAACGTATTTTCCAAAAGCCAAAGCCGATCATTTACTGTTTAATTACCCATACCGTTATTATTAGCCTGTGATCAACTGATTTTTTTATAAACGGAATGAGGATTGAAAAGCAAAAGAGAGATTTAATTTACATCAATTAATTAGTTTGTTACAGTGGCTTCAAGCAATACAACGAATACGTTTTCTATCAAAACACGGAAGATTTTGGAAATACTTTTTCTGCTTTTATTTCGCACAGCTATGTTATCCTTAAGTTTTTACAAATTGTTTAGTAACCTGATAATTTTACATTTATTACATACATAAAATAAATATTTATGAAAAACCTCTATTCACATATTGTTCTTTGCCGTCTTCAATCAAGAACTGTCAAACGTTTATAAACAGCTGTTTTGGTTTGCATTGTTTACATTTGATTCTCCATAAGCGTAATGTTAAATTTTTAGATTTTAAACTTAATATTACAAGAAAACACGAATTTTCCTGGACATTGGACCTATCTAGAACTTATTTTCTACTCGGAAATTAGTTATTTCCAAAATTTAAAGAAAATCCTCGGCGCCGTTTTCGAGATCCGTGTGCAAATATATATATATATATATATACAAACCTTGCTCGTATTATAGTATTGGATATGAGGTCGAAATGAGCTGAAATATAACAGACATCACACAAATAATAATAAATAACGATACATATCATTATTGGTAACAAAATGAGTATATTACAACAAAGGTTTATTTAGACTAAGCTAAAGGACTTGCCAAAAGGAACAAGCTGAGATACTGAGATAATTTTTGGTTTAATCAACAAGGTGATTTTCTTTCCAACACGGTATAAAAGACCACCATCAATATAAGAGCAACCTAGGATAATTATAATAAATAAGTAACAGTATAATAGAAAAATACGATACAATATATGGCTAATCCATATTACTTTGGCGAAGGAGTGATATGATTCTTGAGCGTAAATTTATAAATGTATGTGGAAAGAGGTTGTACACAATTTGTTTAAAATCATTGTTGAAACCTAATCTTTAAGCGGACAAAAGGGTGAGGAATAACCAAAGCCGAATGCGAAAACCATAAAGATATGGAAACAATGAAGTGCGAGCAATCAACCCATACAAGCGTCCAGGTCAGGTTACGGAATTGTTGTATTCTTCGAAATAGATCAACGTCTGGAGAATGAATGGAGACGGACTTTTCCGGAATCGAATGAACGACGGACACTCACCCACGTGTGATGACAAGGCGCGGGGACAAAATAATTCCCTAAAGGACCCAACCTGATTGCTCCTACATGGACGGGGGGCCGTGGGAGTTGATCATTCTCTGGGGCTCCTGGTTGACCCTTTTTAATCCCCACTAATGAGCTTTAAGTTCGACCCTTCGCCAGAACCCAAAATATGTGTGGGGATTTGGCTACGGCCATGTGGTGCGTCGTGGCCCAGGTGTCGACCGATGATTTGGTACACCGCGGCCAGGTGTCGACCGATGATTTGGTACGCCGCGGCCAGGTGTCGACCGATGATTTGGTACGCCGCGGCCAGGTGTCGACCGATGATTTGGTACGTCGCGGCCAGGTGTCGACCGATGATTTGGTACGTCGCGGCCAGGTGTCGACCGGTGGTGTGGTACGTCGCGGCCCGGTGTCGACCGGTGGTGTGGTACGTCGCGGCACGGTGTCGACCGGTGGTGTGGTACGTCGCGGCCCGGTGTCGACCGATGATGTGGTACGTCGCGGCCCGGTGTTGACCGGTGGTGTGGTACGCCGCGGCCAGGTGTCGACCGATGATTTGGTACGTCGCGGCCAGGTGTCGACCGGTGGTGTGGTACGTCGCGGCCCGGTGTCGACCGGTGGTGTGGTACGTCGCGGCACGGTGTCGACCGGTGGTGTGGTACGTCGCGGCCCGGTGTCGACCGATGATGTGGTACGTCGCGGCCCGGTGTTGACCGGTGGTGTGGTACGCCGCGGCCCGGTGTCGACCGGTGGTGTGGTACGTCGCGGCCCGGTGTTGACCGGTGGTGTGGTACGTCGCGGCCCGGTGTCGACCGGTGGTGTGGTACGCCGCGGCCCGGTGTCGACCAGTGATGTGGTACGTCGCGGCCCGGTGTCGACCGGTGATGTGGTACATCGCGGCCGGGTTTCGACCGGTGATGAAGTACGTCACGGCCGGGTGTACACCGGTGATTTGATGCGTCGCGGCCGGGTGTAGACCGGTTATGTGGTGTGTCGTGGTCGGGTGTCTATAGGTGATGTGGTATGTTGCGGCGGGGTGTCGACCGGTGATGTGGTACGTCACAGCTGGGTGTCGACAGGTAATGTGGTACGACGCGGCTTGGTGTCGACCGGTGATGTGGTGCGTCGCGGCCGGGTCGTGACCGGTGATGTGGTACGTCGCGGCTTGGTGTCGACCGGTGATGTGGTGCGTCGCGGCCGGGTCGTGACCGGTGATGTGGTACGTCGCGGCTTGGTGTCAACCGGTGATGTGGTAAGTCGAGGCTGGGTGTAGACCGGAAATGTGGTACGTCGCGGCCGGGTCGTGACCGGTGATGTGGTGCGTCGCGGCCGGGTCGTGACCGGTGATGTGGTACGTCGTGGCTTGGTGTCGACCGGTGATGTGGTGCGTCGCGGCCGGGTCGTGACCGGTGATGTGGTACGTCGCGGCTTGGTGTCGACCGGTGATGTGGTGCGTCGCGGCCGGGTCGTGACCGGTGATGTGGTACGTCGCGGCTTGGTGTCAACCGGTGATGTGGTAAGTCGAGGCTGGGTGTAGGCCGGAAATGTGGTACGTCGCGGCCGGGCGTCGACAGCGTTACAGTGTACAAGTACGGAATTGAAAACCACTATTTAAAAATAGAATTACAAATAGAAATAAGAAAGAGTATTGGTTATAAAGGTGAGGCATCGCGCCAAAGCGTCGGACGCCTAGCACCTGGCGGCCCCTCACCGTTCCGATTTTGTTGATTTTGGATTTTGTCGTCCGGTTTCAGACAATGTTAAGTGTAACTCACTCCTGACTAAATAAACTACTGAATAGTCAAAATAATGGTTCTGCGGTCAATAGGGTCGATATGCGAGACTCATTGATGAATCTATTGTTGATTTGGGTATCGTATTCGTGTTATTGCTGTCTTATTTAATTCCACACACACACACACACACACACACATATATATATATATATATATATGTGTGTGTGTGTGTGTGTGTGTGTGTGTGTGTGTGTGTATACAGGGTGTTCATTAAAGTCGGGGAAAAACTTCAAGGGGTGATAGTACTCATCAAAATAAACAAAAAATCACCTATAACCATTTGTCGAAAAAGCCGCTAGCCGCCATTTTGTATTTTTTACAAAAAACGTTATATATCAAGAACTATTTAAGATATAGAAACCAAACTTTGCACACATATTTATTGATCAAAGAGAAAAATATTCTGAAAGTATCATTTAATTTTCTTTTATATTTTCAAAATGGTGGCGGTTAAAAATATTTTAATTAAAATAACAAAAACACCATTAACTTTATAAAATTTTTACAATTTATAAAAAAAGATTCTAATTTTAATTTCAAAATAAATTAGGAAATCCGTCAACGGATAACCGAGAAAATGCACTTTTAATTTTAGAATACAGGGCCCGTGCGTCACCGCGGCGCGGCCGTGGCTAAGAAGCGGAATTCAGCTGGTACAACGCGGCTTCTATATATATATAGTGTGTTTGAAAAGTCTGGAAACGTCTTTTTTCATTCGTTGTAGATGCAAACTAAATTTTGTACTTTATTATACGGCTAGCTTAACTACTTTTTCATGTAGTCTAATAACGACTTGTATACATTGAGGGATGGCCCATGGATGGTATCATAAAAAAAACTTAAATGTAAGCATAGTTCTTGTAATACCTCCATTTAAAGGTAACGGTCTTATTTTGTAGAGCTAAATGCCCCAAACTTCAAATAAAAACGCTAATCCAATTAGAAATGCCGGCGTGTTGAAGAGAACAT
The DNA here is from genome assembly GCA_023375725.1 of Nephotettix cincticeps. Classification (NCBI taxonomy): domain Eukaryota; kingdom Metazoa; phylum Arthropoda; class Insecta; order Hemiptera; family Cicadellidae; genus Nephotettix; species Nephotettix cincticeps. Next base: position 83,705,630 of record CM041791.1, on the reverse strand, counting down.
ATCATTCTCATTTTAACTACAAAGCACCTAAGAATATCAAATGAAAAAGGTTAAACGACACAGAGTCTTAACTATTGTAGGATTATTTGCAATCATAATGAGTGTTCGTTCAACCAGATTTTACCAGCTTGACAAGATTTGCTAGGGCAGAATTTTAAAAGGCTATGATTCCAGCAGGATTGTGCGCCATCTCATTAGCTAGCCGAAGGTATCACGAAAGAGGCACAACGAATATGGTTACACCTCCAGATGTATTAAAAAATGCGTTACAAAATTTTGCAAGAGGTTGGCACACTGCCAAAGAATGCAAGGGCAGCCCTTTTGAACAGATTTGAACACTTTGATTGGATTGAGCAGTTACCAAGTTTCATCGACCACGGTTGGGAAATAAGGAGGAAATTTGATTTTTAATATTCTCCATAGGAATAACATTAGACGCTCAACGACAACGTACTGCATTTACCATGTACGTTAATTTGAACTTTTCTTCGAAACCGTTAGTCGTAGACTAATGATTCAAAATACAATATTTTTTTAGTTAAAAGTACATAGCTATTAACTCAGATGCACTTACAAATTTCTGCCATTTCGTTTATGTCCAATGTGTCAATTTCATGGTGTACTTAAAATCTCTATATATAAAAAATAATGTATGTCCTTTATGCGTGGTCAAACTAGTATTCATTTTATTCATTATTTATTTTACCCCACAAGTTTTCAATTTATTGCGTTTTAACTTTCTAAAAATAATCTTATGGAGAATAAGTTTGTTTACAAATTTTGTACAATCAAAACATTTGATTTCTTAAGCTACAGCTGTTGGTTTACTTTCTATTAGAAATATGCTTTACTATCTAATGTCATCTGAATCTAATATCATCTGAATCTAATGTCATCTGAATACTTCATTAATCTATATAAATAAAGTTAGAGTTTTGTCTGTACATTACTCATAATTATTCATTTTTTTAGTTATTTATACTTTTTGTGGGTTAGAGAAGCCAAAACCGGTCTTATCTCAATTTTGTCTATTTGTCGGTTTGTCTGTGACGCTCCAGGAGGCATTTTACGCCGTCTTCTTCGAAAAAAAACGGGATAACTGATAATAATGAAACTTATTTTATACATTCTCTACATTCCAGAGAAGGTTATTAAACGCTTAAAATTGTCCGCCGACTGCTAGTGTAAAACTAAGAAGTAAATATGTAATGTAAAATCAACATCAACAGCTTTATTCGCCACGTTTATAGTTTACGGTTTTAGGGGGTTATGTTATTATATTTTTTATTTTCTATCTGATTAAATGTTACGTGTTTATATGTTGGCTGGATAAAAAATAGTTACTATGTTTATACA